>MRSU01005768.1:0-12238 GCA_008369845.1 Trichomonas gallinae
ATTACTCATCAAAAACATTCACACGCATGAAAACAAATATGCCAGTAGCATAATAATTCGTTTTTATCGATCTCCTAGTTCATTAAGATATAAATGAATCTTGATGAATGTATTACTATTATTTTTGTTTTACGAGCCTGCTAATATAATTTAATAGCATTATTTGTTCAATTTTTAATGATTTAAAAAATGATAGCGATGAAATTAAAGATGGATTCATAAAGTTAATAGCTTAATGTAGATGAAATACCAATGAATGCAGTATGACTCAAATATTCAAAATTATTTTAAAATATTTTTGTTTAATCGAGAAAGCTATTTATTATTTTTGTTTTTAATCGAGGAAAATTCATTTTGAAATTGCCATAATTTGTATTTCATTGAGATGATGATAAATTTATATGTGTCTCTTAACATGAAGGCAAAGACTAAATTTTTGCTGGATAATTATTAAGAACCTTAAACTTTCAAGCCGAAAGTTTTCTATGAATAATTGATATTTCCTAAAAATACTAATATCACATGCTGCACATTTTCGTGTATTTTTATAATATGCAGTATAGATATTATTATAATATAGATTGTTGATTTTCATTCAAATTAATAAAAAACTTATGGAAAATTTCCCATTCCATATGTAAATTAATGATTTAGCTAATAAATATGGAAATTTTACAACCACTTTGATGGCCAAAACAAAAAAATTATGTCCTGAAAGTTGTATAAATTGTCATTCCCTTGTCTACAAAAGAACAATTCATTATAGATCTAGATACGTTTTTCCCTATCAGTACTTGACAAAAAATAAAAGTTGGTGGTAATTTTTCAAATGGTAAGAAAATTGAATTGTTATAAATCACAACAGTTTTAACTCATTTTTCTTGTTGTATGCCAAACCCACAGAGCACAAACAATCCACAACCGCCACAAGGAAAGCTAGGCCCACCAAATCCTCCACTTTTGTTCATTCCTATTCCTGAAGATCTTATGAATCACATCGAAGAGATGTCTAAGGACCCTGATGAACCAACAATGCGCTTATTTGAAAGTTATATTAGACATAACTCTCCAGGATTCAGATTTAAGTTCATGGAGACGATTTTTCGATCTTATCAAATGAATTTATATTCGCTTGACCCATCGAAGGAATTGACTCAAATTAAAAAGGATTGTGATATGTTCCTTAAGATTGTAATGTTAATAATCAAGCGACATATGAAGACAATTGAAAAAGATGGCCAAACACAAGCAATTATCTTTGATATTGCTGATAAGAACATTTGCACTGGATGGCGCGATATAATAGACATGATACCAGCTGATTATGCCATTCTTAGGCCAGAATATCAAAAAGAAGCACATATATTTTTCCAATTATATTTGTTTTTGAAAGCACAAGCAGAAGTACTTCCAGACTTACACCTCAATATCCCATCTAATGAAGAATTCCTCCAAACAATGAATTTAAATAATTAATCAATTTGAAATATTTTTTTTGTTCATACACTAACATATTGTGACATTTAGGAAAAAACAGTATCTAATTAAAATTTAGCCCAAAACGTAATACTATCATGTTTATGGAAATATTTTTTAATTCTATACGCTAAACATATGTTATATCATAAAGAAATCAATTGTTTAACCATAGTTGAAGTTGTTACATATCATTTTCAAAGATTTTATGATTATTTTGAAAATTTCAAATAATATTTGAGCTTTTTTGAAAAATGATGGTTAATTTTGATATATATGTTAATTTTAGATATATTGAAGCAAAAAATCAGTTTTTAATTATTACAGGGTCTGACATTATAAAATAGGGATAAATCACAGACGTTTAAAAAATTTAGAAATGGATCCAACAAACGTTTATACTTGCAATGAGAACGTGGAACTTTCTTCTGTTGCTTTCTGTGCACATAGCAACAGCTTCGTTACAGCTGGAACTAATGGAACGATTTATTTCCACGAATCTCCTACAAGAACCATTAAATATAAGTGCAATGCCAAAGTTAGATGTGTTGCTCTTGCACCAAAAGATGAGCGCATGTTTTGTGCAGGAGAGGATGGTAATATCTACATTTTTGAGATCAGTGTATTAAAAGCAAGAAATACAGAAAAGCCACAGCCAGGAATTATCAACTACATTAGCTTCTCCCCTGATGGAACAAGATATACAATTGCTTCAAATGATAAATCAGCCAAAATCTACAAATATCCAACTCACGAATTCATCGCAAGCCTTGTTGGGCACTCTCGCTTTGTTAACACATCAGAGTTTTCTCCAGATTCAAATGTTATTGTTACTGCATCGGATGATAAAACTGTTCGCATTTGGGATGTTTTGAACAAGGACAAGCCACGCATTTTCAAGTTCCCAGTTCCAGCCACATGTGCATCATTCCATCCAAGTGGAACAATCATAGGCGTGGGCTTGGAAAACGGCTCTTTCTTCATAATCGACGTCAGAAACGAAAAGACCATCCAATATTACCCGGATGCTCATAATGGAAAGATCACTGCCCTTAGATTCCACCCATCTGGCTCATTCGCGCTCACATCATCAACAGATAAGAAACTTGGAATTTGGGATTTAGTTGAAGGCCTCAAGTTCTACACCATCGAAGCATTCTCCAACGAGATTGTCGACTGCAAGTGGAACGCAAATGGAAGCCAGTTCATTGCTTGCGATAAACGCGGAGAAATTCGTGTCTTCAACACAAACTTCGATAAACTGATTGAAAACACCACAGTTAATTCGGCTTCTACAGGTGATAAACGCATCGATGAAGCTACAGGAGTCATGAATCCAGATTTAAAGAAAGGAAGACAAACTAAGAAGGAGAGTGCCGCACAGAAGTACGACGCAATGTCTCCAGAAGAAAAGAACGCTAAAATCGAGGCAGCGTTGAATGCAATGTTGACACAGGTTGAATACTTGACTCAGAGCGCTGCAATGATGACAGAGCGTATGAACATGCAATCAAAGACAATAGAACGTCTTCAAAACGAAGGAGAAAAATAAATCTTGTTTTATTATTAGTAAAATTTAAGTTTTGTATTTTGAAGCCTATAAATTTCTTAGTATCTTTCATTGACTATAACAAATAAATGTCTCAGTTTCATTATTCGGAAAAAGTAAAATCTCTTAATTTTGAAGAATTGTGACAGGCCTTTGAAGGTTCTACAGAAGCATCTGCACACCAACACAACCTGTGGATTTTCCCCCTTCCAGGCTCGGTTGCCCCACCAAAGGCAACTTGGTAGGAAGGGTTTATTAGATGTTTGGTCCGGCCAGACCTCTCAATTTTATTGATGGGGAAAACTTCAGACCCTAATTAGTAATTTGTCAAATAAATATTTTAATTGTCAAAAAAAAAAAAAATATTTTTCATCTAAAACACTTTGATATATTATTTGATTTTGTTAATTATATTGGATTGACTGATTCTTTAGATAACTAATATTTGATATCAATGAAATGGGCAGATACAATATATAAAGTATGAAATAGTTTACTTGGTCCAGTCACATAAAAATAAATCAATAAATATTATTTAACTTTTGTCAAAAATACCATAGTGTGTGGTTTTATTGAGTTAACAGAAGATGATGGCAGTAATGGCGGCATTATAATGGTCATTTTGGCAAAGCCTAGCTTAATATATATGCTATTTTTTATATAATATAAAATAAATCCGGATTATATTTTATGTTTACATGTCAGATGTCAAATTTTAAATATCCAATATAATTATCACATATAAAGTGTACCTCAGAATACTCGTATATGAACCACAAAATAGTGTGCATTTCCAATACAAAAAATTACTAATATCTGTATAATAATAGCCATACAACTCAAATCCTGCATGTCTGGCCCAAACATCTTTCGGATCACGATTTCTAGCTAAGAAAATATTCATTCTAAAAGAACTAAAGAATTGCTTATTCTCAATATTAAATCTTTTTGTCACTGTCTGACCACATCTAAATTCAAGTGGATCTCCTATATAATATGGACAAAAATCTGTGTCATTTTCTTCTGAATATACAATGCCATCAAGAACTGTCCAAGAATTTTTATTATTCGAACCAAGAAAACTCCAATTTATTGGCGGTGTAGTCCCTTTCAATATACTAAATTCATACGAGACGGGTAATATGTTTAGGCTTCCAAGATCTATGTCAAAATATTGAATATTACCTCCTGGGTAATAACGTGAGACAGGCTTAGTAATAATGTAAGATATATCAGCATTATTAGATAGAGTTACTTTTACAGAATCTCGCCGTGCATATGTTGAAAAAATTCCATGATAAGGAGATGGATCATTTACTAATCTCAAATATCAATACAAAATTTGTCACTTTTGCATTTTACATGACAAATATATAAACATGACAAATATTTACATGACAAATATTTCTTGATTATGATTTGGGAAGCATCTACAGTTTAAACACAATGATTACATCCTTTAAATTAGATCTGCAAATAGAAATTAACTTATTGCTCTTAATTCAACTAAATAGGCTTAATCTTTAATATTTCAGTCATTAGGACCAAAATTAATCTTCTTGAGGTTGATTCAACCGAAGAAACATTTGCAATTTCAATTGTTTTTGTTAAACAAAATTAAAATAAGTTGATTTATTACAAAATAAAATCTAGAGGATGATAAATCACGCAGTATCTCCAGCTAATTCGTAGTCATTCCGCATCCTGCCAGAAATGATGCTTATATTTTGATATTTGAAAATACAGAGTTATATTCGCACTTCATGCATACAAGTCATAATTAATTTTAACTCAAATCAATAAACATGAAATATTGAATATGATAGAAAGAAAAAAATACAAACATTAATTTATTATATCAATAACATCGACGATCATAAACTCGTCTTTGAGTTCTGGATCATTTGAAGTAATACACACGCTCCCTGACTGCATGGAGAAGTATTTGACTGCTTCATAAATATCAGCAAGATTTAGGTTGTAATATTCATGAATAATCTTCGACTTCTTTTCCAAGCTCATTCCTTTTATAAATAAATCCAAGTTCTTTGAGCCTGGCGGTTGAATATTGTTTAAATCTCGAATTATATTGTAAATACACTTTTTCATGTTGACTTCATTAAAAATATCATTAGAAAGCTGCATAAAGTAACCAGTTATATCATTGTATGCAGTTGTAGCATTTTGGATGTCCCAAAATGAAAAATGAATAATTTCTAAATTATCGTCAACAACGTCTGTATCGATTTTATAGTTTTGTAAGCCTTTAGCATCATAATTTGCTATTATTCGAGCCATTACTGAAAGCGCAGCAGCTTTCTTTCTTGGAATCTTATACGAAAAAGTTAGAGAGCTTAAAGAATCAGCATTTTTCAGAATATATTTTGTTGTTTGACTCATAGAAGATTGGAAAAGTCTTAACACATCAATGCCTTTCTGATTTGGTTGGTGTGAATTAAATTTTTCCATTAAAGCTCCGAGTCTTTTCTCGATTTTATGTCTTACATCCCAATTACAGTGTAGAGAGGATTTGAAAAATCCATTAATGAACACTTTTGTATATAATTTGTCCAATAATGATTTTATATCTTCTCTTTTATCATCATTAAGATAAGCTGAGAGTTTCTTTATATAAGTAACGCCGAATAACATCTCCCTTAATGCTGCAGCGCGCGTTAGACCTGCAGATGAAAAATAATTCGCGTATTTAGAAGTATTTTCAAGATAATCTCTCTTGAGTTCGAATAATCTTGTTTCTAGTATTGCCATCAATTTCTTTGATTCATATAACTTAGGTCTACTGATAACAGATGTTAAATATTCGAGTAATTTGTTGACATTTCGAGATAATGTTTTTCCTTCAATGATTATCTGCAATTGCGTTTTATCTTCTTCTTCGCCATCATCAGTGCCCTGAATATTGTATTTAATACTGATTCCTCCAACGTTTTGGTCAACTTTCTTATTAAATTCTTCTTGATTCATTTCATCGAAGCCTGATTTGCCAAATACATCCATAAATATTGGAAAATCTTCAATCAATTCGTTGTCAATATCAATAGAATTAATTATTCGAATATAAACAATATCATTTGTACGAACATCGAATGAATAAACAACATCATTGATAGTATAAAACCGTGTTGAATATATACTCTCGTTGATTTCTTCAAAACTTACATTAATAAAATTATAGGAATTATTTGAGCTGTGATTTAAGAAGTTTTCTTGATGGGAAGCCAGCTCTTCAGCAATTTTAGCTTCATTTTGAATGAATTTGGCTTCGAAATTATCATCATTAATAAATTCTAAATCTAATCTTTTCTGATTTTCAAGTAATCTTCTTCTTAGCACCAATTCAAAGTATTTCGGTTGGACTGCCAGCAGTTTTTTGATCCTATCTATCTCCCAGTTAAAAGATGCGTATTGAAGCGGATTATATCCATATAACCAAGGGAAAATCATGTTTTTGAAGAAGTTTCTACCTAAGCTTTGCGATGTTTCTTTTTTTATGATTTCATATCTCTCTATTACTGTTTGCAAAAGAGTTGCATTGAATCCTTTCGCAATTATTGATTTAAATATTCTCGTAATATGCGGAATGAGGCTGTCTTCGTGTGGGACGCCATCTACGCATATCGTGAAGTGAGGAATGCCTGTTTTATAGTTAAATTGCGAATCACAAAGAGTAAGTCCAAAGTTTGACGATTCTATCAGCTCTTCATGCAAAATAGAGTTAGTTCCTGTTGTAAGAAGGTGAGATAATACGTCAACATCGATTAAATCAGAGATATTCGAAACATCAGCAATTAACCATGTTGAAGTTATTCTTTTCGTGAACTGAGAGATTGTAATGTTAGGCAATGAGATGGTCTTTGATTGTAAAGACTTAATATTCGAGAAATTCGAGTCTAATCGTATTTGATTTTTGGTATATGTGTAATTTAAGTGTTGAGAAAGATTTTGCAGTAATGAATATTCATCAAAATCTCCAAAATGGTAGAAAAGCGCGTTTGATGGATTTGCTATAGATCTGTATTCGTTAATTATTTGATCAAAATTGGTTTTAGCTAAAATCAGAGGATTTCCATATAATCCGTAAACTGTATCTGTAATATTGTATATTTCATTGATAATAGCTGCTTTTGTCATTAATTCGCGATCATGAAGAAAATTCTTTGCCAAATCATATGCTTCACCATGTATTTCATATGATATTTTATCTGCTGTTTCGTTTTTCTTCACATATCTAATGGATTTAAGAAATGAATCATAGTTATACTCTGGATAAAAAATCGATTGAAGGAAAATTGGCAAAGTTTTCTCAAATTCAGATTTGTATAGCGTTGAGAAGTGCAATTGAAATGATTCTCTGTATATTTCATCCGAAATATTCGATATTAAAGAATAATTGCGAAAATTATCGAAAAAGTCATCACCTATGTAGTTAATTGATCCAAATCTAGGTATGTTAAACAATAAATTTACTGATTTTGCTGGATTAAAGCCCGGATATTTAAAAGCAACTGCAAAATAATTTTCCTTTTGGTCTGATTTGATATTTAGAACTTCATAATGACTTTTTCTGTGCTTATATAGTGTAGCAGTCGCGTTTATCTCTGTTATATAAACTGATCCTTTGTATTCATATTCTTTCAAAATAATATTTTCATTTGTTTTACGAACCAGCACAATAGACACTATAAGCATAAGTATTGGAGTCGTGTATGACAGCAGAACCCTAGATATAGCAATAAGTCTGCTTTGGCGCACATCCATTCAAGCGCCTCACTCCAAAAAATCGAAATATTTTAAGATCTCACTCATATATTTATCAATAAATGCATTTAAAAACAAAATAAGATATAAAAATCAATTTGACATGTAAACTCGAATTTGATATGTAAATTAACATTACACGTCAAAATTTGATTAATTCGTATAATTCCATTATAACTTCTTATAAAAAGGATTTCATGAATCGATAATTTATTACCATATAGTATTGCGTATGAAAATAGAATTAGACTATGATAAACCAACTTAATTTAATTTATAAAGAAAGAAAACTTCGAAATAACTTTATAAGGTTCTAACTCTATTAAGAAATCTATATTAGTTTTTCAGTTTCGATTTATAAGAATATTTGAGTGAATAAGATATTATAAATGATAATAATTGATCTATTTTGGTTTATTTGAGAATTTTTTTTTGAAAAATTTGCCATGTAAATATGTTTATGACACGTAAAGTCAAATTGGCAGTTTATAATTTTTCTTTTTGCTCGAAAATATAAATCCAGCTCAAAAATCGAGCGATTCTAGACATCATATTGATAACATGTCTGTTAGAAAAAGCATATCATTGACAGAAGATTCGATTTCTGGAATTGATTTTCCTGCACATATTTCACCAAGCGAGTTTGGATTATCAGCGAAAGATTTTCCTGCTAATTTACGTGAAAGTACAAACATAATCGCGGAAACATTTCATAGTCACATTATATTAAAGAAAATTTTCAATTATTGGCTCAAAATCGTTAGAAAAAGTCACTACGATCAAGTGAATGAGTTAAATGTTATACAGCGTCGTAATAAAAGAATATTACGTCAATATTTTAATTTATTACAAGAAAGATCTAGAATGTATAGAAAATTACATGAAATTGGCGAAATTATTAAAATACAACGCAATTTTCAGCTTTGGAAATACTTTCATGCACATGAATCTCAACTTCGTCAAAATTATTTGGTTTATTTATTAAAACGTCGCCAAATATACGAAATGTCATATTTTATGCAGTGGAAAGACAGAATAATATTGAATAAGAAAGCAAATCGCCAAGCAGAAAACTATTATATCAATTTGCAGCAAAAAGCATTTAATGCGTTCAAAATTAATGTGAAAATGGCTAAAAATGATATAGCAAATGCTAAATCAGTAAGACAAATTACAGAATTATACGCACAGCGCGTGATGTGGGATAAATGGCGTAATAAAATGCGACAAAAACGATTAAAAAAGATTTTAATTGTGCGAGCAAAGAAAACATTGTTAGAAAGATACTATGAGAAATGGCTAGAAGCCCTGAGGAAGAGAAACCAACAAAAATCAAAATTAACAAATATTAAATTATTTGCAAAACATTCTTTAATGCGTAGGTTTTTACACACGTGGATAAACAGATACAATGAAAGGATGGAAGTAGAAGATCGTGCTTTAATTTTCGAAGAAAAATATAATCATAAATCAAAAGAAAAGTTTTTTTATCTTTGGATATCACAGTTCAACACTTCAAACTATCATTCGCAATGTGCGGCATCTATCGTTGCAATTGGTCACGAAATCAAAGTAAAACACGCTTTTGGAATTTGGCTTTCTCGGTTCCATAAAATACACAACAAAAAGGTTTCCCTTGAGAACTGCGAGCAGAAGTTCATCATGTATATGCAGAACAAGCTGTTCTACAAGTGGAAGTCGAAAGTTTACTATACTAGATACATTAGACTAAAGACAGCGAGATTGCAAAAGAGAGTTAACAAAATCAAACTTGCGTCATCATTTATTCGATGGAAACAGTTGTCGAGGATCAAAGCAGAAGACGAGTTTAATGATAAACAAGCTGCTCAGTTCAGAGACCTTTCGCTGATGATGAAAGTTATTTCGAGAATGAAAGTTTTCGCGGAAGAATCGAAACAAGAAAGACAGAAAAGAATCAAAGCTATCAAATTTAGAAAATCTTGTCTTCTTGTCAAAGCTTTTACAGCCTGGAAGCGCGATCACAGATTTATCGCACGCCAGTGTTTCATTGTTACTGCAGTTCTTAAGGCATGGTCGAATCAAACTATGCAGAAAAGATTTTTGATTTGGAGAAAATTCGTCGACGTTAAAAAGAATAAGAGAAGATTAACACAAGAAGCATTTGATGTTTATAAATCAAGGAGCTTCCAGTTCGTTATCAAAGGATTCATATTTGGTGCTTCAAAGAAAGTCACTCCTTTCAATCCTCCTAAAATATTACAAGAAATTGATTTTGATTCTCCAAGCGAAGACTTGTTGAAATCTGACGACGAAAACATACCAACAAGGCCAGAGGAACCAAAATTATCCTTCGCAGAGGTACCAAAAAGACCCAATTTTCTTCCGATTAAGTGAAAATTACTTATATATAGAATAAATTGTTTTTATTTTTTCATTTTATTAATCTGATAAATATTTTTGCACGAAATCAAGATATTCTAAAATCAACGCTAATGTGTTTTATATTAAAGCTATGTCTTAAAATTATTTATATTAAGGAGTCGATTTTAAAATGTATTTTCATGAGAAAAAGATATATAAAAATATCTTATGAATTTTCTGGATTTCAAAACTTGAATCCATTTCACCTTTTAATGAATAGGCGCGCGCTTTTTGATAGAGCTAATGCGAAATTTGTTATGAATAGAAAGGTTTTTGTTATGTAAACTTCATTTTTGTAATATAAATTATTGATTTGTAATGTAATATTTATTTTTGTTATGTAAATCCTTAATTTGTCGTGTAAATATAATGATTGTCATGTAAATCATTAATGGAAAATGAAAATCAAAATATTGAGATGTTTAATGCAAGTATCAAAAGTGAGAATGAATCAAAACAGTTTATTCCGGAAGATTATATAATAAATGCTATCAAAAATCCTGAAAATGATGAGCAATTAATTGAAGTATTCGAATATATATTAAATAGCCATATGAGTATCGGAATTACTGATGATATCATCCAAAGAATTATATTCTATGCACAAAATTTCGTAAATCCGCATATTTCAATTTTATCATTGAATTTCCTGAAAAATATTAAGCTTAACGAAGAAATGATAGCCGATCCATTCTATAATTCGCCCATCAATCATAATGTAATAGAATTTTTGATGTCTCCATTCAATGAACAAATTTTATTTTATCTTGATGCATTACTTCAATTATCAAATCAATCTTATGCTTACTTAGATCAGAACAATGTGTTACTACATCTTATTCAAAACAAAAATGTTGATATAATATTCTATTTGAAATCATTAGAATTTATTGCACAACATCCTTCATTTGATGACAAATACGCTTTACAAATTCAAGATATACTTAATAATTTATACAAAATAGAAAACCCAGAAATATCTGAACAAATCCTGAAAATTCAGTATTTTTTGATGATATTTTGCAATTCCTATGAAAATTTATGCAGCATTAAGCAAATGATTCTTTCATTGTTTAATCCAAATCAACCAGAAACAACAACACAAGTCATGAAAAACATTTTAATGATAACAAAACTTATAAAAACAAAATTTTCCGCAAATTTCGAAGAGTTGTATTTCGAAATACACGAGAGAATCTTTGATTCTTCACCTCTCGGACAATATTATGCTATTAAAGCAGTTAAAAAGATGTTTTATCATGTTATTGATGATGTTTTAACAGATAATTTAGGAGAATTCATTGCTGACCAAATAGACAACCCAACCATCACACAGAATTCTATTATTTCATTGAAATTCATTACAAAGATGTTAAAATCGCCTGTTCCGCCTTTAGTTTATGACTATTTAGTCAACAATGATATACTGCAGAGAATTTTTTCTGTTATCGAAAGCCACGAAATGAAATTGTTAGCAAAACTCACTAGGAGACTTGCTGACTACTTTGATTTGCTCGATGATGATAATGAATTGTTTGGATACATTGATGTTGATGTTTACGAAGAAATGGTTGAATACAAAGAGAATCTTGAATCACAGCTCGAAATGAATGAAATGGCAATGGAGCACTTTAGAGGCCAGGAAAAAGAAGAAAAAGCTCAATTTATCAGCGAAGTCTGCACATATCTATCCGACATATTATCAAAAATTGATGCATATCACTCACAAGATTCATAACTATACATTTTGTGCATTTATAATCAGTAGATGTATCCTGTAAATTTGTTCTATACTGGTATCGGAAAGGGGAGTGGACAAACTCTATGCCACGCAGTGATGCAAGATGATGGAATATTCCTCAAAAATCCGAAGAATCCAATCATTCTAGCTCCACCACCCGAGTATAGATCCAAAGATATCAAAATATAACGGAAAGTTCTACATTGTTGTAGGAACATGAAAAGACAATATTACAAGGGTCCTTCTCTACAAGTCAAAAAAAAAAAAAAAAAAAAAAAAAATTACATGAT
>MRSU01005785.1:0-49840 GCA_008369845.1 Trichomonas gallinae
CAAATTATCTCGAAAACGAACGTACGGCGAGGAAAGTGGCCGTTAGAGATCATATTCCCCTATGCCATATGTATCCAACATGCATGGTTTCGAGGCGATCTGAAAAGGTGGGAGTTCCCCCCTTTTACTTTGTAGGTGGTGCTAGTATCATCTAAAAAATAATTATCTCGCTTAATTTTTTTAATTAATCAGCCCTAATACTCACTTTTGGACGATAGACTGCTATTTGGCCGGAGCGAACCTTAAATTGTCATTTTCTCAGCTTTTGGAATATATTGTATTTATAAAGGATGATCAAATTTCATGTACAGGTTATTCTTATGCTTCTTAACCACATATTGTGCTCCAGGACTCATCAAATACAATTCTAAAGGTTGTTTTCTCAAATGCAACCGCTCATTCAATTGTGATCGCAAAATTTTATAATTTTTAAGAAAAGCAGCAGTGCTGTTTATTAATATTGCATCAGAATTTACCAAAATTTTAATAAACGTTATTTCAATAAATGGAAAACGGAGCCAGCGCAGCTCCACAGAACGACGGTCCATGGGCGATTATCCCCTTCATATACTACCAGACGTATCCTGGGCAGCAGGATAACTATGTACGCACGACAAGATATAATATTTGGACTTTTATCCCGCTGACACTATACGAAAACTTCCGAAATGTGACAAACTTATACTTCTTGTTGATCCTCATTATGTCTTTTTTGCCATATTCGCCTGTGAGTTGGGTTTTCAATTTTTTACCTCTCGTTTTCGTTCTTTTAGTGTCAATGATTAAGCTCGGCATCGAAGATTACTTGAAATATAGACAAGACGTTAAAAGAAATAAAACTCCAGTAGATATTTATCGATTTGGCGAATGGGTCACTGTAGAGTCTTCTAAGATACATGTAGGTGATCTGGTCATGATAAAAGCCGGGGACACGGTTCCGTGTGACATGTTATACTTGACATCTTCGAATGAAAATCGAACAACGAATTATAGCGAGACAAGCTTAAATGGAGAGTCAGCAATCAAGACAATGAGCCAACATCCGGCATTTGAGAACCTTGAAATCCCAAAAACATTCTTCAGACAACAATTTTATGTTCATGTCGGTCCGCCAAGCGCGAACCTATATAAATTCGACGCAAAACTTGTTTGTGATGACAAGAAGTGGGGTATATCAATGCAAAATATTCTTTTGAGAGGCTGCCAGATGCATTTCACAGATTGGGTCATTGGCGTCGCGTTAAGGACTGGTCATGACTGCACAATCATGAAGAACAGACGCTCCCCGCCAGCGAAAATGACAAAATTCGATAATGACATCAACTATATGATTATATACATATTCATCTTCAAAATGATATTAGTTCTCTGTCTGAGTATTTCCAATATGATTATGCAGCACAAAGAGCCTATATTAGCTAGCGTGAGAGATAGCTACGGCATTGCTTTCGGAAAATCTTTTCTTCAATTCTTTATTCTTTTCAGTTACATGATTCCTATCTCACTCATGGTCACCATTGAAGTCATCAGAGTCTTCCACATGCTTCTCATTCACTGGGATTTCGGAATGTATAATGAAGAATTTGGATTTGCAGAGCTACACAACTCAAACATGATTGTTACTCTTGCCAAGATCACGCATGTACTCTCAGATAAGACAGGCACACTAACAGAAAATATTATGCAATTAGTCAGATTTGTAGATGAGACTGGTCCACAAAAAGCAGATGAATACAGAGCGACTGTACGCAAGAACCCAGTTGAAATCGAGAAATCAATGAAATTCATCAAATGCCTCGCTTTATGCAATAATGTTGTTGTTTATCATAATCCTAATGGGAAAATCGAATATAATGCGGAATCTCCTGATGAGTCCAGTTTCGTCAAGTACGCCAATGAGTGTGGAATCTCCCTTTACGACCATCAGCCGACATCAATTGAAATTCACGTCAAAAGAAGCGAAACAGAGATTGAAAAAGAGAAATACACCATTTTCTCCCACATCCCATTCAACTCAGACCGCAAGAGAATGACAGTAGTCCTCCAGAAAGAAGGCACAGACGAATTAGTTGTTTATTCGAAAGGCGCTGACTCTATTATGTATCCTCTCTGCAACAAAATCATCTACGACAAGCAGGTGAACGAGTACGCGCTGTTGGGCTTCAGAACACTCGTATTCGCCTATAGAAAGCTCACACAAGAAGAAGCTGCAGAGTGGAGAAAGATTTGGAATGACGCGGAATCAACTATAGAAAACAGAGACGAAGAAGTCGCCAGAGCAGCAACTTTCGTTGAATCCAAGCTGGATGTCGTTGGTGTGTCAGCAGTTGAAGACAGGCTGCAGCCTAATGTGCCTGATTCTGTTCTATGGCTCCGCAAGGCAAACATCGCTTTATGGGTTTTAACTGGTGATAAACTTGAGACTGCAATTGAAATCGGAAAAACTTCATCAATCATTTTACCAGGCGCTGACACTTTGGTATTATCTAATCCTGATGAAAACGAGTTCCACAAGTCAATAGATAACTTCATCAAAGATTTCGACACATTCAACGAGCCTGTTCTGGTTTTGACTGCAGAGACAACTAATTTAGCGCTTAACAACAAAGATCACTTCATGCAGCTGGCCATCAAATGTAGGAGCTGCATCTTCTCGCGCGTCTCGCCAATAATGAAGGCGACGATTGTTGCCATGGTCAAAGAAAGACCGGGAACAATGACACTCGCTATAGGAGACGGCGCTAATGACGTCGGAATGATTCAAGAAGCACATATAGGCGTCGGAGTCTTCGGAAGAGAAGGTTCACAAGCAGCGCAATCTGCTGACTTCGCCATCCCTCGTTTCAAGCACCTCACTCGACTTATTGCTGTGCATGGAACTTGGGCTTATGCCAGATTCCCAACTGTCGCTGTTTACATGCTCTACAAGAACTTTGTTTTCATTTTAGTTTTGCTGTGGTGCTGCTTTGACACTTTAGCGAGCCCGCCTGCTTATTACAACGAGTTCTTCATTTCGTGCTACAACCTCGTCTTCACCATTCTCACACCAGGTGCTTACGGCTTCTGGGAGCAGAATCTTCAGGCTGAAGTTTTAGAGAGTCACCCAGAATTGCACGGACTGCAGACGAATCCAATGGAGTTCAAGAATTTGCTTTATTACTTGATTCTCTCGATATATCAGTCCGCAATCACTTACATTATCACAAGATTCACAAACTGGAACAAGTCGATTGAGGCAAATGGAAACATCGCTTATTACTCTGTTGTCTATATAGTGACAATACAGCTGATGCTTTGGACGAGAAACTACAACGGTTGGATCATTGCTGCATTCATTTGCCAGTTCCTTCTTATCCATATTGTCGCGACAATATTCGCTTTCATGTTCAGCAAGAGGTACAAGGCTGGATTGATTTTCTTATATTCGACAGCACAAGGCTGGATTTCTTACATACTGTCAGTTGTCTGCGCAACAGTTCCTCCTTTAATTTTCGAAGTCCTCCTTGATTATCTGAAGCCTACACTAGAAAGATTAATGAACGAGAAAGTCAACAAGGAGATTCGCGCAATGAGGTATGACTCCAAGGTTCAGGTCGAAGATGAATCAGAGGAAGGAAACAAGCCTTGAGATATTATATTTTATGTTTGTTTGTATAAAATACAATTTTTATTATATAATCGACTTATATTATTATAGATATATATCACTACAGATCATCCTTTAGTAGAAATACAAATATCAATTTGAAATTTAAAATGTATCATGTTATGCATTTACTTCTTTCCAGAAAGAAATTACATGCAATAATAGTTTCATTTTTTCACGAAAGAGATAATACATCAGGAACAGAATACATTTAAAAAATGATAATGTTTTGACAACATCAAATTTTTTCTTATAGTCATGGATTTTGTTTATCAACTGATGCGATAAACTCTTTGACTTAATTCTATTCCCTTTGGTCACTTGTAACCTATCTTCTTGAAAGCATTCTCAGCTTCAATGACACAAATATTTTACTAATGATTGCCACTCAAAAAAAAAAATCACGAGAGTAACACAATGATATCAATTTGGAGACAAATATGATATCTCCATCAATCAAACGCAAATTTTTATCGAGTAATGACTAAAATAAAATTTACGTGTCAAATATCTATTTTACAAATCAAAAATTCTTAATTATTGATGCAAACATGAAAATTTTGTTTAAAATCTTTGCATTGTCATAAAAAGACATAAATCACAAATAAAAAGAGAGAAAAAAATGAAATTTGTCAAATTTATTGGCATAATTTGTGTAAAAGTGACAAATTAATCATGAGTTCATTATTTTTGCATCCACAAGCAGCCCTTCAAGTATCAAAGCAATGCGTCGCTGCTAAGTACTTAAAAATAGAGTCCATTTATAATGGTGGTATCCTCTATGGTATCCAAAATCCGCAAAAAATCGAAATCTCGTTCGCTGTTCAATCCGTTTTCAAGGATGCGAATGGGAAAATAGTTGTTGATCAAAAATCATTTAATGTTTTTAAGCAAACTTTACAAAATATCTATACCCAAGTTTATCCTCTTGGTTTTTATTATATTGGCAAACTCGCTGATAAAGATATATCCGTAATTACTGCAGCTGTAGACGGAATTTCCGAATTAAACATTGTTAGAATGAGATTTGATGAAAATGATGAAAACCCAATCGAAATCTTTGTAAAAGAAGGCAGTGAATGGAAACGTACTAGATATGAATACAAATCTGATAAGCCAGAACACGTAGCTATCTCTCATCTTCAATCTGGTGGAAATGCTGAAAGAACAATTGGATTTGCCAAAGATTCATATAAAATATTAGAACAAAACTTGACAAAGATTGAAGAACATCTACAAAAGATGAAGAAGGGAGAAATTCCATTTGATCCAGTTTTTGTTCGTAAAGCTGGTGATATTGGAATCTGGTTTAAACACTTCAAATCATCGGAACAGCAAGTATCAGAGATTGAGGAAGCAAGTTTGTCATTGTTATCCGGCGAAATTACAAAATTGATGGTTGATGTTTACAATTATATCAAGCCTTAGAAGACTCCTGTTCCAAGGTGTATATCCATACAATATTACTAAACTTCTCAGGTTTTTTATTAAATATGTTTTTTACAAATATAGAATTTTTCGTATATTGACATACATAATAGCATTATCTTGCTTTAAAACAGCATTTAATATTTAAAAAATCAACTCATAGAGAAAAATATCGAAAATTAATCGAAAAACTCGAAATTACAAAAGAAGGAATCGAATTCAGACTCAATACAATACGAGAACAAGCTCCAAATTCATCAGCTCTTCAAAGAATTAGATGAATATCAAAAAGTTAAGAAATATTGAATAGATTATTCGCAATCAACTAGATATGGAACAGAAAAAACTTTCCGCTCTTAGTGATCATGCATTGTATAATGTTTGAAAAATTTCAGAAAAATTATTGACTCAAAACGTATTGATTTGATTGTGATGGCAGGGATATCGTATAATTCTGAGAGTTATGCTTTTAGCACAAGTGTTTTTCTTGTTTGGCACAAAGAATATAATGGTTTTGCAAGATGGAGCATTATTTCATGGGTAATGCAACTTGTTACTTTCAAAAAAGACATATATTTGCAAGCTATAAGCATTAGTTATGTTAAAAATGTTTATTATTCAAAATCGAAATTGAATTTGTTTGATTCAAAATTTTGATCTTTAGAAACTGGTTCATATGGTGAATGGAAGTATTTATACCATAATCACGTGCATATATCGTAAAAACAACATTAAACTTCATTAATGCACATTTATAATTTCAATTTAATCTTCTCACTGAGAATTTTTTATTTGCGCTTCTAATATAGTTTATATATGATTATATAAATCATATCCAATAAATTAACACAATGTATACTAATACTAATCGAATTTTGATTTCGCTCAATATTGAACAACTTGCGAGTGATAATTATAGTTATCTATTAAACAAACACACCCTTGTGCACAAGAAGTAAAAGTACAAAAAGCATGAATCAGATTACCATTAAAATATACACAATTTATACAAGTTTTCGTCATCCCTTCAAAAACACATGATAAAAAGGAAAAAATTTGATAAGAATAATCTCTTACTTCAATATTAGGATTATGTTTGTTGTTAATCTTGGTATAATTACCAGCTCCAAAATAAGATTCGTACAAGTCCATGTGAGCATTATGTAGAGCAACAATTGGGAAGCATGACATGAAAAAATAAAAAACCGTTGCAGATAAAGCATAATACAAATAAAATATACATCACACATATAATAGAATTTCGAAAATAAAAATTCAATTTACGACTCTGACCTTAAATAATTTTATAATTTTTAGGAAATTTTATCCTAGCATATGTATAGTGTCGAAAACCATTCCAACTCATTCATACGACTAGAAAAACTGAATTAAAACAAAATTGTACAATGTATTTCGTTTGATACTTTTCATGAACCTATCAAATCAAAAAGAACTAACCGAAATAAATTCAAAGAAAAGCATAGTATCATTGTGAATTTTGCAATGATTTCCACGAAAATTCATTTGAATTACAACTATTTGAAGCAAATTGTCTGCGTAATATTATATAAGTTCGTGTGTTTTATATAATGGAATATTTAGTTTGATTAAAAACAGATTTTCAAAAATATGACGAATAAATTTAATTTTTGTTGTGTAAAATTATGTTATTGTCATGTAAACGAAAACCTTTGTCATAAAAATGAGTGATCGTGCAAAGCAAGGTCAACCTCATTGTTTCCAGAGGACAGAAAACTCCGTAATGATGAGAGCACTGAGTTTGTTGGATAGTACTGCTCCAAATTCAGCGGAAGAATTATTCAAAATCTTAGAAAGTTCATATTTGGAAAAAGAAAAGATTAAAAGCAAGCCAGCAGATCAACCTTGAACTGAAACTAGCATTATTAGCAGGTTTAAGCTAGAAAATGATTTTACAAAAATATTATTACCAAAAAACTATCTTAAATACAGGAAGACTTAGAAATTACAATGATTTTGTTCTTTGTTATATTAAATATTGTTCTATTATCAACATTAAAAATATCTTTATAATTATTTCGCTTATAGTGATAACCAATACAACAATTATCAAGTTTTCATTCGCTATATTTCTTTATTATATTTAACTCTGTTATATTATTAATTAAAAAAAACTTTTATAAAATTATTGTTATATTATTAAAAATACTTTATAAAATCTTTATCAAAGGCATCTACATCATGTTGGTAGACAGGTGATTATAATTATTAAAAATACTCTATAAAATCTTTATTCATCTTCTTCATAGTCTTCTTCATCGCTATCCATGAAGTCATCCTCTATATCTGGATCTCTATATTTGGATTTTCCTTTTGTGACGAGGCTTGTGATTGCTTCGACATTTTCTTCTTCCTCGTCTTCTTCTTCTTCGCGTCTTCTCCTTTCCGCTTCTTCTTCCTCTTCCAATGTCTTTGGTTCGACAGCGGCGATGTCCAGTGTGTATGTGTGCTGCTCGTTGAGCTGTGCGAGAGCCTCTCTGTTTGCTTTCTCCTTCTTTTCTTTCTCGATTCGCTTCTTTTCGAGCTGAGACTTTTGTCTTTCTTCCGATTCTTTCTTGTTCTGTCTGATGAGTGCGGATTTGATCTTTCTGAGTGCCTTCTTCTGTTTCTGCTCTTCTGATCTCTCCTTTGGCTTGGCTTGAAGCATTGGCTCCAACATTTGGATCATTGGTGGGTAAACACGCCTGCTCAAGTAGGCGGCAATGCGGTCATTGCGGATTTGTGCTGCTGTTGAGTGAATTTGCTCCATATCTTTACCTTTAATAAGATAATTTGCAAGTTCGGGATAAATTTCACGAACACTCTTATATTGTTGAAGATCTGTAAAATACTTAATCGCAATACTTCTAGATTTCGGCGAAAGCTTGAATTCAAGTGGATTCTTATCTGATAATACGCGAGAAAGGAGTGTAACAGCTCCAGATGGATAATATTCACGATCTCCAGTATTAAGATGAATGATTAAAGACATAATTCTGAACATTTCAAATAATTGTTCTTCATTTCTTGGAATTTCGTGTGATAACACATAATCTGCAAGAATTCTTAAACGAACTTCTTTAGGTGTGCCTGATGATATGTTGATAGCAAACAAAAACAGCGAAGATCTTGGTGATGCAAACCATTTTCCTTCTAAAGTAGCTTCTGCGAGATAATGGATAACAGAATCAACCCATATCAGGGATTCTTCTTCGAGCTGATATGCAATTTGTGATGCAAAGCTGCAAGCTTTTGATCTTCTTTGATCATTTTGCTGAGAAACAATAGCAAGAGCGTCTAAAGCTGTTTTTGCGTTTGTTATCTTCTTTTTGGTTAAGTTGCCAATCTTTCCGAATAAGCTTGATAAAGAATTATCTTTAGGTCCTCGCTTATCCATATTTTGTCAAAAATCTTTCAGGACAAAGATTTTCTAAATTTCGTTTTTGTTAAAATATTTATCATCTTATTATATTTTAGTATCTAAATTTGTAATAAAAATGGTTAAAATAAATATGTCTTTACGTGACAAATATTATCCTACATGACAGAATTTTTATTTTTTTTTGTAAAAAAAAACATTTGAAACTGAGCATAGGCATATTAGGAAAAGTGAATTAAATTTTTAATATCCTCTAATAATGAGCATAAACATCAAAAAATGCATTTTTCATTTTTATTATAGCGAAATTCACTTATTTTTTCATGGGAATTGTCTGTATTATCAAGATTTGATCTCTGTTTGTTGGTTGTTATGTTGCTATCATATGGAAATGTTTTGTTTTGTGATTTTATATAAAAAAAATTCTTGAAATATATAATATTCAATTATATTACAAATTTTATACATTAATATTGGCTAGTCGAGCAATATCAAAGAAATATAAACAACAATAAACAATAAATTAGAAATTGATTACAGAATAACTGTATTAACAGCGTATATTGACTTAGCATGCATTGTAGAATTACCTGTCTGCGGGCGAGATGTAGAAGTCATGCGCATAGATCTTGTAGCGTTAAAGTTTTGCGTCGTTGTTGTTCTCATTGTTGTTGAACGCTGAGTTTGTGCTTCATCCTCTTCCTGGTCATTTGGAGATGCAGCAACTTGTCCGGAATTCTTCTTCTTAATGATGAAATAAGTAATTGAAGCAATGATTCCAACTAATGCGATACAAACTAAAGCAATAAAAGCATAGAGGAGGTTTGTTTGGACTTTGTTAGGTCCAGCGGTTACTGTTATTTCAGTGATTTCATCAACTCTCTTGTCTGTAGCTCTTGGTGTTGATGCGGCGACTGTTGGAACTGGAGTTCTTTCGATAGGATCAACAAAACCTGTGTCACCTGGAAGATCGTCAGTGATAACTACTGCAGATTTAATCAAGGCAAAAAACAGAAACAACATCTATTTAAAATAATAGTAACGGTTCTGACGATTTTTTTTTTATAAACGTAGCAAAAAAAAATTTACAAAAAATTATAAATGAGGGGGTGACACCAAACCTTATTAATCCTGGGAATCTTATAATAAGATAATCTCTGATTACCTAATACAAATCTCCAAAAACTATCGAATTTTAGTTATATTTTATCATTAAAAAAATTCATTTAATGGAATCTAATAATCATTATTCAGTCCATATAATACTTTATCAATACAAATGTGAATTGCCAAATGTGTTGGGTTGGTTTTCATTATATAAATTTGACATTATGAAATTACCCGATTTTGTTATAAAAACCAATTTATTAGCGATAAACTTCTTAATGAAGCATATGCCTTAATATTTTTCACATAGAATGACAAGAAGTTATCCAAATATTGTTACATGACGAATTGTCATATTTCAGGATATTTGTATGCTTTACATGTCATTTGTTGTTAAAATTTTACGAATCTCGATTTTTAAAAAAAAATCGCCTTTTCTAGACCCTTTTGCCACTAACTTTGATAGCAAAAAGTGAAACTAATACAATAAGATACTCAGCAAATGTCAAAAAAGTATACTCAAAGATGTGGAAACTTCAACTTTTACGATTAAAATATTCTTCTGGATGTGTTAAACTGGTGGTGGCTGTTGACCTTCATCTGGAGAATCGCCCGGAAAAGGCAATCCTTTATCGAAAGGATCGTTCAGATAACGGAGTATTTCTGGCACAGGTGATATTCCTTGTTGTATTTTCAAATCGTAAGTCTTGTTCATAGCAATACCCATTGAAAATTGGCCCTTAATATCCTCATCTGCATCTTCATGTTTATCATCATCGTGTGCTCCTTTGTGAAATTTGTACTTCAAATCATTTTGTGATGAAATTTTCACGACAACGCGTGGTTCAACTACCTTCATGCCAATGAGGAACGCATTGTCTATCATGCATGTAAAACCGAAAATTAATCCAATAAAGCGTATGAATTTTCCAATGCATGAATTATTGAATCTGTACATGTAGCTGTTCTTTCCAACGACTGCTCCATATCTGAAACCATATTTGAAGCAGTAAACATCTGTTGCAAATGTTGAATATTTGATTCCATTTAGTGGTTGTATATTTCCGAAATAACTCTGCATCAACTCTTTTATCTCTTCAATTTTTGTTTGGCATGTTTCATCCATCTGGATTTCAAGTTTCGGGTTTACGTAAAGAAGCCTTGAAGTATCAAAATCCTCGCATTCAACTTTATCCCATGATTGATAAGGTAAATAATCAATTGCGAATAAATTAAATCTATTATTCCTTGCTTGAGAAGCGCATTTCAATTGAATAATTGGCGGATTATTTTCCAAATATGATTTTACGTTTTTTCCGTGTTGACAATGTTCACAATGATCTTTTATAAAACCTGGTTTTATCCAATTTTCTTTTATATATTTTTTCAATATTTTATCTCTTATGATTCCAACACCGTACATTGCTTGTCCATCAGGAAGGATTGTTAAGAAACTATAATGAAACGGCAAATTAATCATTAAAATTAAAGCGAGGGACATGGGTATTGATATAAAGGCAAAAATTTGAGAATTCATACTAAAATCTGTAATCAAGTTACATATTGCAGTAATAGGAAGAAAAATCAGAACGTTTGTTATTAATGATACAATCAATCCGCATTTTGAAGGATGTATATAAGATACGCGCCTGCAAATAAGATATACTATGATATTGAAAATGAATAGCAATGCGCCAAGTCCAATAGGAATGGCTAGAATGATCCAATCCATGTTATTTGTTGTAAACTATTCAAAGTGCAACTATTTTCTCTCAATTTTTGAATTATAAACGTATGTTTGTTACTTTTCTAGGGTCCCAGCACAGTAAATTAATTATTACGCAGAAGGATATAGAACTTTATTCTACTATATGTTTGTGACAAATGATAGTACTATAAGATGATGTTAGTGATATACCTCAAAGTCTTTCTTATCTTGAGATAATTAACGATCTTGAGATACCTTTTTGATTCTTCATGATAACAAGTGATGAAAAAGTTAAAAATGTTCATCATCATTGCCTAAGTTATTCTTTTAGTTTACTATGATACAAAGCGAATTAAGGAGATTTAATAATAGGTAAGAATGGTTTAGGGAAAAAATAGATGAAGATTATCTAAAATCAAAAAAAAAGATGAATATATTTTATTACTATTAACGGACAATGCCAGCAGCGCGGAGCTTCATCAAGGCGTCGCGGATTGTTGGATCAGCGAGGTACTTCTGAGCGGCCATTGGGTTCTCCTGCATCTGTCTGAGAACGTTGTTGATTGTTGGATCTTGCATGATGCGCTGGATCTCTGGATCAGCCATGGCGTGTCTGATCTGTTCCTCATCTGGAGCCTGGAACTGGTTCTTGGCGATAGCCTGGTTAACAGACTGGATGCCACCGATAGCCTCAGCGTTGTTTGGATCGATTCTGAGGGCCTCCTGGTAGTCGTCGAGAGCCTTGTGGTACTCCTTCATCTGGATGTGGCAGTAGCCCTTCCTTGTGTAAGCCTTGACGAACTTTGGATCAAGCTCGATGGCCTTGTCGCAGTCCTTGATGGCCATTGGCATTTCGCCGAGCTTGGAGTATGCACCAGCTCTGTTGGAGTAAAGTCTGGCATCGCGTGGAGCGCGCTTGATAGCTTCGTTGTAGTGCTCGATGGCCTTTGGAATGTTGCCCTCGCGGAAGCACTTGTTGCCTTCCTCCTTCTCCTTCTCGGCGATCTCTGGGTTCTCGTAGGCGGCAGCATCACGCTTGGCCTTGAGCTGCTCGAGCTTTGTCAACTCGCGCTTGACTGTTGGGTCCTTCTTTTCGAGGAGGGAAGACTGGAGAGCGGCGATGGCAGCCTCGAGGTTGCCGCGGGCGTTCTCAGCACCAGCGATCTTTGTGTAAGCCTTGGCGATTGATTCGTAGTCAGCACCATGCTGGCGGCCGATTTCGATACCCTTTGTAGCACAATCGACAGCTTCCTGGTACTTCTTCTGTCTTGTGAGGGCAGCAGCCTTGTTGTTGTAGAATGTGACATTGTGTGGTTCGAGTTCGATGGCCTTCTCGTAGTGAGCAATGGCACCATCCATATCGCCTTCCTTGAAGAGCTTGTTGCCTGCGTCCTTCTCGGCCTCAGCTTCTTTATTTGTCTGCTTTGGCTGCTCCTTTGGCTTTTCTTCTTCCTTTGGCTTTGGAGCTGGCTTGACTGGTTCCTCGTCTTCATCCTCATCCTTTGGCATGTCAGCAGCGGCACCTGGATTTGCCTGCTGGTACTGCTTGAGGAATGGCTCTAAGAGGGCCTGCATGCAGACCTGGAGACGCTGGTCGTTCATGTAATTCTGGATGTTCTTTGGATTGACCTTAAGATCATCGATCATCTTAACGAAAGATGGGTCGTTGAAGAAAGCTGCGCACTTTGGATTGTATCTCAAAGCGTCGAAGTTCTCTGGTCTGAAGAGCTGGCCTAATTCACCAAGTGGATCAGCACCTCCCATATGCTGCTGCTTCTGAATTTCAGCTTCGCATGTGGCAAGGTCTTCCTTGGCACCAGCATTTCCTGGGTCGAGCTCTAAAGCCTTCCTGAAAGCATTAGCAGCACCTTCCCAATCTCTCATACCCTGAAGAGCGGCGCCAAGACGTGTGTGACCTCGTGGCCAGTCTGGCTTGATTTCGATGACCTTTCTAGCATCAGCAGCAGCCTGCTGGTACTTCTGGGAAGCACAGTATGATCCAGATCTGTTAGAATAAAGCGTGTAATTTGTTGGATCCATATCGATGGCATCTGTGTAAAGCTCAATAGCACGTGGGTAATTCTTTTCGGCGAAAGCCTTGTTACCGAGTGCCTTAATCTCGTCGACAGTCGACATGCAAAATAAACTACTTATCCGACCACTTAACTCATGTCTTGAAAATTTTGGTCTGACCACTTAGCTCATATGATTTTAAACATGTTTATCATATGTTTTGGCAGTTTTTGTCGTGAAATCATTTTGAAATTTTTTGTTTTGCGCGGGAATCATATCATTTTGGCTTTCTATTCTCTATAGATTTTAATATTTAGTGCGGCTATTGTCGTATTTTTGTCAAATTTCTATTGTTTTCTCAGGAATTATATTGAGTCATAGAAATATGATAATTTTATAGTATCTTCTTGCATGTACAATAAAATATGGTCCATAACAGTTTGATTCCATGTGCTGGATTTGTCGTATTGGATACATTTTCCACCTTATATTAGATAAAATTTAATCTTATTCCCTGTGTTCAAATATATGAACTATAGGAAAATTTATGGAAATTTCATAAAGGATTTTACATATAGAAACAAAATAAAAAATCGAATAATCAAATGTTTAATTTTGCCTAAACGCGATCCTATGAAGCAAATTCTATGGTGTTCCATGATGAATCTGTCATTAAATTAAGATATTTTGATAAAAATTGTTAAGATGTGCAATAAATACACGATTTTTGGAGAAAATTTATTTTCCATTATGATATACACGTATTACAGTACAGACTATGTGATTTAAAAGTCTGAAAAATCAAGCAATTTATGAGGAAACAATTAAAATTCATAAAAACCACAAAAATTTATGTTATACTCCACTATAGTTATTTTTGGTTCCAAATTAGCAATGATGGAAAATCATATTGACACATGAAGGCATAGACATTCCTAATGTCGTATATGATAGAAATATATTCAAAAATTAAACAATATCGATGAAGAATAAATTATTTATTCGCGTTTAGAAACCACCACGAAGGCGGAGAACGAGGTGGAGTGTGGAGTCCTTCTGGATGGAGTAGTCCTGGAGTGTGTTACCATCTTCAAGCTGCTTGCCAGCGAAGATGAGACGCTGCTGGTCCGGTGGGATACCTTCCTTGTCCTGGATCTTGGCCTTGACATCTTCAATGCGGTCTGTTGGCTCGACCTCGAGTGTGATGTGCTTGCCTGTGAGTGTCTTTACGAAAATCTGCATTAAGAGAAATGAACTGAACGTTTATTAACCATTCAAAAGAAGAAAAATTTTTGTTGGACAATTTACATTTCCAAATTGAATTGGAAATAATCGTGAATGCCCGCCAAATTTGAATGCAAGGTTTTGATGCATCGAGTATTTACACACCAACAAGCATGAAAAATCCATAAAATTTGAAAAAATTTCCTGACTAAAATTGCTTTTACAAAGAATTTTTTTTACCATGAAATTTTTAATCAAAACTTTGTTTATTTTTTAATTTATTATCGTATTTGCAATCATATTTTATAATAATTTAATAGTCAAAAACGCTGAATACATCAAATGCTTTCACATTAGATTTGTATGTATAATCTGAATCTGATGATGAAAATAACGAAAAACATTGCATTTATTGCAATTTCTAAATTGTTTGGATAAAAAAATCTTCCAAATTTCACGATACCGGGTTCACTTATGCAGAATAGTATAATATGAGATTTTGCGCTTTTAAATTCGCAGAATAATGATGGAGTCAACTTTTTCGACTCCGATAAGGCAGGAAATTCAAGAGATAGGAGATCAAGGTTTACCAATACTAATTCGTTCACAGTTTTTCCATTAATCTGTGAAGTATTTACCAATAACTGATGGCAAAAATGGTGGATTTCAAGGTCGTCACTTTTTGATCGAACGAGAACCTTTATCTTTAATCGTCGGTGAGTTGACAGTGAATTTCACCGAATTCTGTTAGCAAATGATATATTATTGCTGATTTTCACGTCAAATCGAGTTTCGAACAAGTCCGAAATTTCTCACCGAGAAATTTCTAAATTATAACTTCAGAACCATGTAAAAAATCATATTTTCTATTCATTTTCATGATCAATATCTGAAAACACACGAGTTTAATTTGTTCGACATTTAATCCTTGAGTTTTCAAGTTAATATATCGATATCTATAAAATAAATATAGTTCTTAATCGTAATTTCATAGTTAGAGTTTATAAGAACGTAATTTTTGAATTTTTTAGATTATCCTTCATTTTGGAATATATACTAATGAATCCACTTAACAACAGATTAAAAGCCTTTCTATCTTCATCAAAACATTATCTGTGATATATCATAATTTTCTTATTTTCATTATGCAGTCTATTGGAAATATAAGTTATCTTTCCGTGTTGAATCTATAAATACAAGCTTATAGTCTATTCATTTGGATTTAAACACAGTCACTCAGGAATCATCTTAAAATATGTTTCATCGTTAGAGATAATTAAGCAATATCAATAGCCATTCAAACTCATATTAATTTAATGTTATTGCAAAAGAAGATACTTCAATATTACAAATTATTTCAGTATATTGCTAATGCAATGTATTATTAATATAGCATTTGGTGTTTCAAAGAATCTGATTTTTATTTCATTTTGTTATCTTATCTAATTATATACTCTTTGGAATGCAATAATCAATAATACAAAAATTTAATATCGATTGATAAAAAAATAATGCATTTTTCTATAATGGTTGTAATATATAAGTATACTGCTCTTATAAAATTCGTCCAACTCTATATACTGGATATATTAGAGATCAATTGAGTAATCTGCACTATAACTTTCCAAATATACAAAATTTTCTGTCTTTTGCACAATATCCTCTATGTAAATCAAAAATTGACTTTTGTTCAGTAATGAAAATATATGTTTGTCGATAACTTTATCCAAAATTTTATATTTTTTCATTATTTTCAAGGTAATTTCCATGTATTCGAATTGAAAGCACTAGTATCTGTTGAATTAATACTATTTAATGGTATTTGAGAAAGCGTTATTGTATATTGAGAATAGGCATATTTTTAATACTAAATAGAATTTCGACAAGACATGATCGATTTACTGAAGGAGTTCTCCCTCAACTTCAATAAACCAGTCAGATCTCTTTTCTCTCTGAGCAAGTGGAGCAAGATACATGTGCTCTGCAGTAGCATGATATTCCTTCTTCTCAGCCTGCTTTTGTGGTGTAGTTGGAGATGGTGCGATGCTTCTTTCAGAAACTGGCTGAGAATTTTGTGCTGGTTTCGGACTATTGATAATGTCATTAGAGTGGACGCTAACTCCTTCACCAGAGTCTGAGTCATGAACTATAATTGGAATATTTTCTTTTGGAGCCTCCTTTTGGACAGGTGTCATCAATTTTTGGGAAATCAGCGGTTCTGTGTTCAAGTAAGCGCGTCCCTTACAAGGAGCTGTAAACGCACATATTATGTAAACAATAATAACTAAAAGTACAACAAAACCTGTACAGCAAATCACAATCAAAGAAACAAGACCGCTGTTCTTATTGTATGGGCTTGCACTGGTGTCGTTTTCAGCATTGCTGTCGTCGCTCGTTACGCTGAGTGAGAATTTAGCCAGCAGAAGCAGGGCCAAAATCATTTTTATCTTTTGTAAACTTTTTAAAATTCTGAATCAGCAAATCTCATATATGAAAAGGTCACAGCGGATAATTAAAACAAAACTAAACCACTTTTCTTACAAAATTGAGTCGATTTTCGTAAATTTTTTATAATTTTATCCAACTTTGTTTTCTTGCGAAACCAGCATTCCTGTTGTCTGCGAAATCCAATTATTATATTTTTTTCAAATTTGATCAAAAAATATTCGAAAAAGAATAATCAATTCCTTTCCTATGATAACTACATTGATTAAACTTATTCGAAAACACACTAATCCTAAACTTTATATCAATAGCCCTGATTTTCATTGTATTTTTTATCAAAAAGAGCGATTTATAATACATAATTACCAATTAGATTGGATTTACTTTAATGTGTATGTTGAACTTAGAATATATATGACTTAAAAATGTTATCTTTCTGTTACTACTTTATCTATTTCTCATATTTTTTTGCAAAAATTATCATATATGATTTTTTTTCTATTTCACTAAAATATCGTTTCAGTCAATACTCAAAAACAATGTGTGAAATCAAGAAAAGCTCTTTACTAAATTAGAAACCTATAAAATTGATGTCATAAATTTTCATTGTCAAATTTGATATTTTACATGAAAAATACAATTGAAAATTTTACTTTACATAGCAAAAATATAAAAAGTGATAAGTTTGACAAAATTCACTTTACGTGATAAAATTACAAAAAGTGATAATTAATAGAGTTGTTTGAAAATGTAGTAAGTTATAGAGGATATAAGCTTATTCAACATGAAGGACGTAATTGGATTCGCATATTCTATCATGATGCAAAGAATAATATCTATTTTGACAAAGATTTGCAAAAGATCAAATCTTTTTTATCAATGAAAGTCAGCGATTTAGCGTCTTAGACTATATTAATGAGAGCTTTTATATTGATAATAGATTTAATTTTCTAATATTTTATCTTTATGATTATCCTGATAATTTCTTTTTCTTTAATCAGAGTTCACATCCACTTTATTCACATACAGTATCAAATATTACTACTAACTACACCAAACCATCAAAATGTGAACAATTTGATTCGATTGCAGATTTAAAACTAAAGGACTTAGCTTTATCAGCTGATGATTACACTATAATCGATGGAAATCCAAATTCTGTTAATTGGGGCTATTCAATCGGAGCTACACGAAAATATTTAGATGTTGAGACTTTTCCAGAACCTTCTTGCCATATATAATCGAAATATAATTCTGTGCGTGCTGTGGATCTTTATATTCAGTTCATTGATTTTAATATTCTCGAAAATCTTCCACAAATTAATTTAATTTATGTGTTTCAGAGAAATCTATGTTCTTATTGTTTGTTTTATTCTTCATCATTTGTTCATCAAGCGTTTTTATTTAGTGTGTTTCTTTCTACATAAATATTTTTCATAAATCTTTAAAAACTCATGAAATAAACTAAAATATTCACAAAAATCATGTGTAGATAAAGTTAACTTATGTGAATCGATTATTAAACATTTATTGATATAAACAAATTATATTGACGAGAAAAGCGTATTGTTAAACCTTCTGTATACTACATAAGGCCTAAACTCGTGAATTTTTTCCCAATGCTCATTATATGGCTTTATTATCTTATTATCTGTTTTGGTCACATAATAAGTGACGTTATAAGCATCTATCAAATTGATATACCGCTTATTATGAGAGTATCTAACGACGGCACGATATCTCTCTGTCGTATTAATGCCATGAGATGAAATCCATCCTGAATATCCGATTAATATCTGTCTTCCAGCGAGAGTGGTAACTGGATTGCCATGACACTCATCTGAAATGAATGTTGCATCGTATGGCGTGTTTCTTCTGATCCATTCTCCGAATCTTAAATCACGATCGTAGTCTTGCCACACGCAATAGCACTGCGTTAGAACCATGTGGAGTGCGAAACCTCCAGAAATGCAGCAAGTAATGAAAAGCGGAATTGTTAAAGATAAAGATATACTGTGAGTGCTTCGAGTGAACTTAACAAAGAAATTAGCGACAACAGGCGTAGCCAAAGGTATGAACGCTGTGTAGAAAATTTTTGTATTATCGAGATTCCATGGTTGATAGATAATAATGTTGCTAACAAAGAAAACAAACAAGGCAGGGATGTACAACAGCAGTTGGTTCTTAGTTAAATAAAGAGGACCGTGAACTAACGAAATCACACCAAAAACTCCAAGAGCAGCCCACCAGAATGAGAAGAAGTTGTAGCTTTTGCCTGACTCCACCCAAACAGGCTCAATCCTCATGAAATTGCTGCGAACTCTGCCTAAATAATTTTTCAATTGCGGAAGTCCAAGCGTGAGGCCTATTGCAGCCATCATAGAATAATTCGCTATTACAGCAAATATCTGTTTTTTATTTCCATATGGGAATTTTATTATTGCATAACATAATCCGAATTCAAATAATGCAATTAAAGCGTGTGCTTGGACTTGTGGAAGTGAGGCAATAAGGAGGCCAATGCAGGCAAAACATTTTATGTCTAGAACTGGTTTGCTACTTAACAATAAATAAATTATTGACCATGAAATCGGCAGAGCGAAAAGCGAAGCTCTTTGAGGGAGAATGACGTGAATAATGGAGTGGAACCAGCATCCATGCTTTCCATTACCAAGATTATGCACAAAATCAGTGTAGAAAAGATTATTATCTTTAAGAGCAAAATAATGAAGGAAACCAGTACCGCCATTGAAGAGAAATAGAACGTGAGCAACTACAATAGCCGCACAAGAGCCCGTAAAATACAGTGTAATCTGCCCAAGAATGGAAAATAATGAAAATACAAAAACTAGTGAAGGAATCACAATAGCTTGGTTGTAATTACAATTGAATGCTTGCATGAAAATTGCTGAGTAGAAGTTTGGCAGAATTGGATAAGCTAATGGTTCTCCAGCAAAAAATGGAGCTGTAACCGCGAATAATGTCTTTCGTTTCTTGTTGCATCCGAAAGCAAATGACGAAATAATGTTCATATGAAACGGCATGTCGCCATATGCAGCACCTCGAAATTCATTTCCGTTGAAACCAATCGAAATAGTTAAAATGTATGATACAAATAGCGAAGGTATGACAGTGCTGTATAATAGAAATCGAAAATGTGGAACTTTGAACGTTTTTTGTTTGAATGGGGTAATTAATGTAATTGCGAGCGCTATAAGCGATAAAAATAAGCTGTGAATCATGCAGTGAATGATATTTGCTTCAAACCAAAGCGTGCAAACGAAAAATATCCAAGCTGATAATATTTCGCCAAATGGCAAGCCAATTGTTACTATCAGCATGATGTTCGACCTCCCACTCAACAAGTAGTTCACTATTGAGACCCCTAAATACCATGAACACATGATTGGGGTAAATACTAAAAGATTCATTATTAATTTTGAACTTTTTTATTGTGAATTTCGCAATGGTCATGTCATAGCGAATCTATTTGCATTCTTTGACAATCTTTTTAATTTTTTGTTTTGCATTTCTCTTTAATAATATAAGCTTATAACATGTAAAAGATACTAATTCCAAGTTTTCATGAAGAGTTAATATGTTTGTTTGTTCATGTTTTATTATGACGATTTAGAGTACATTAAACGTTTGAATAAACTTAGAAACATAATCAGGTGTTATTTCAACTGAGAAATCCTTGCAAAATTAAAATATATTTTTTGAAAAAAATAATCAAAGATCAATAAGTTATGAGATCTTAATATTAATGATTGGAATCAGGATTTAATAAATTCTTATTCAAACATGATGATTTCCGATGATTTTTTATCAATTCAAAATCAAAAAATATGAAAACTCTTTTTTTTTCGAAAATAACTCAAGTATGTATATAATGCATATCAATTTTTAATCATTGTTACAAGTTTAGTCGAATAATATTGTGAAATTTATAGACTATCAAATTATTCATGTTTTTCTTCAGTTTTCACTTCTTCAGCCTTCACCTCAGATTTGGAAGACTCATGAGATTCAGTCTTAGTTTGAATTACTGTAATTGATGATTCTGCCTTAATTTCTTTTTTTTCTTCTGTCTGTGTCTTTTCAACGGTTTGCTCCTTCTTTGGAGGCTCTGGTTGCTCTGATTCCATCTCAGACAAGTCGAAATTACTCATTGAAGATTCGTGATTCTTGAGAGAGTCGTCTGGCTTTGTTTCTGACTCCGGCTTTGGATTCTTTTCTCTCTGTAAGCGCTTTTCTTGTCTCATTTTCTCTGCATTAATCTTCATTTGCTTTTCTTTTCTGATTGTAATTAATGGAGGCTCAATGATTGATTTGTTTGCGAGGTAGTTGTGGTAATACTCGTTAAATATGATTCTCGGGTGCTCTATGTGCGGATTATTGAAGCTTGCGAAATGTTTATTTAATTTTTCGAGATGCTTTGCGAAAACCCTGTCTAAATCTGCTTTTAGGGTCTTATATAATGTTTCACGTGATCTTGACCTGGAAACAACGATTTCTTCTAAGGTTTTGTTTGATGAATTTAATAATGTTGTAAAATCTTTCGATTGATCATCAAGAAGTTGCTTTATCTTCTGTTTGTAGAGCGTTGTAAATTCAGCTTCTCTCTGGCCAAAAACTTTGCCATTTTCGGCAATTGCTTCTTTAGCAACAATATCAGCCTCCTCAAACTTGCCCTCGTTTGCGAGCTTCCTGGCCTTCTCAATGGCGCGATTGTATTTAACGTTTTCTGAGTTGATGAGAATTCTTGAATAATTTTTGAATTGGTTGTCGTCAAATTGTCTTAAGGCGGCTAAGTGCAACTGCTGCGTGTTCTGGAAACGGGATGAGATGTCTGATCTAAGAGCAAGCTCATGGTTGTAGCAATCTCTTTGGAATTTTTTAATTTTACGCATGTTTGCCTTGTAAACCGGGTCAAGAGCGGCTTCAAGAGAGTAGCAGTACTGGGCAACGTTCTCGCGGATGATTCTTGCGTTAACTTTTTCGATTTCAATCTCAATTTTGTCAGCTTTATAATATTCTCTGTTTTTGACTGCCTCTTCGCGCTGGATCATTAACTGCTTCAAGTTTTCTTGCTCAATTTTGACTTTTTCCGAGACTTCAGATGCAACTGACTGGGTTTCTGATAATGGGGATTTATTATTCTGCTCCGATTCACCCTGACCTGCTGGCGTCTGAAATTCCTCGTTTTGTTTAGTTTCAGGAACTCCCAGCTGAACAACCGGTTGTTCCATTATTTAAAACTGATTTTGCTTTTTGCTGTTTTTCTTGCTCATTTTGCTGTTTTTATGATGAATAAATGAAAACTCAATTAAAATCAGGTTTATACATTTTTGATATAAATTTTGGTTTTTGATATAAATGAGCATATAATCTATAAACAAAACGAAATAACTAGAAAAAATCACAGGTTTCAATGTAACTTTTCGAGATTTAAAAATATGACACGTAAAATCATTAATTAATTACGGGCGTGAAAGATATTTAAAATTCGAAAATATATTATAAATATTATTCATGTTATTTATGATTTTTGTTTTTATTTTTGAGGTTAAAATAATCGAAAAAACGGTTATTTTAATTTATTTTTGACATTTACATGACAAAAATTTTAGTTGAGCGGAATTTAAACAGAATTTGCGTCTATGCTCAGCGTTACGAGATATGGGCGTACAATTCGGTTCAATTGCTTCTATTTGCTGATAGCGTTCCCGTGTGTTGCCGTTGTATCAGCTATTTTGATGCCAAGTGAGAAATATCTACGAAATTTTTCAATAGAGCAAGAAATATCCAAAATAAATACGAAATGCATATTGAATTCGCACGACATATTTGCACATGACATAGACGACATATATACACGCAGTTATCACTCAAATTTAATATCTTGTATATTTCATATTGAACCAGATCAAACAGAAGTACTACGATACTTAGTAATAGGATCTAAAACGCCCCTTGGAAAGGAAATTATAAAACAGCTCAAAAGTAAGAATATTAAATATGCTGAAATTCGTGATTTTTTTCACTACGACCTGAGAAATAACTCAATTATCAGATACTTACGGTCTATTACGCTTATTTGCATCATCAATGTGCAAAATTTACCAGCAGAAAGAGAAAAAGAATTTTTTGACTACTGCGAATACAACAAAATCGCTTATATCACATTGTCATCCAATAGTTTGGCTCTTGTCAGCCACCAATATACCGATGCATTGAATTTATCATATTTATCAGCTTCAGAATCTCAACAACAAAATTTAGACACGAAAATTCGAAAATACAGCAACTTTTACGTCTATGCTGGCAGCAACAATACAGAATTATTAAAGGTTTGCGATGATGCCGTAGAAATTATGAATGATGCAATAAAAATCATACAGAATGAACAGAACAGCCAAATACAGATAGATTCAAAAAGAAATCTCAAAAATGTTATAATATCATCAGAAGCACCGCCAAAAAAAGAAAAATCAGAAAAAATTTATCATTCTCACGTAATTACGCTAACGGAGGATAATTTGATCGCAGAAAGGTTCAAATTAATCGTCCAGGCACTTGATAGAATACTATCTAATTATTTAGATATTTCGTTCGAATATCTCGTTGTTTTTTGTCCAAATACAGAAACAAGGTTTGCAGACCACTTTGAACTTCCGCCAAATGTGAAAAAATTCACAAGAATCATCGAAGTTCCTCCAAATTACAGAAAAAGTATTCAATTGATGTATGAAAGCGTTGGATTCCCAGAATACATCATGCGAAACATAGGAATACGCAGAGCAAAAGGCAGATACATAACAGCAGGCAGCGCAGACGTTCTTTTGCCAAAAGGATTTTTTGATGCAATCAGATCTCATGCGTTCACGCCAATTAGTTACATCAGGACTACTAGAGTATCATCACCAGCAGATTTAGACACGATATTAAGGCTGAGCGAAGAAAACACAGCTGTTCATCAAGCAGTAATTATTCCAGAAGAAGAATCGAATTTCGAAGTCCAGCTATATATGGACGCGTGCGGTGACTTCCAGGGCATGCACAGGGATGCCTGGTTCGTCGTTCATGGATATGCGGAGTCAAGGTTTACATATAACATTGACTCTTTGCTCGCTTTCGACAAGGCGGCTCTCGCTGGCCCGATTTTCATCCAGCACTTTGAAGGAGGAGTTCATGTCGAGCACGAAAAGATCTCGAATCTAACACAACACGTTGATCCTTGGAACGAAGAACTGCGCACTGAATTAGCAAAAGGGAGGCTTACATATATATCCAGGTTTCCAAGAAGATTCTGGGGATCATCTAATATTACATTTCTAGAATACAAACTAGACTAGATTTGTTTTTTTATATTATTTTTGTTATATATTAAAATGTTTGAATATTCTTTCTAATGATATAATATGCTTCTCAACAGTTTTCCAATGAAATAAAACAGAAATCATCTACCTATGAAAATCAAAACAAAACAGCATTATTTTGTGCTTCATATAACAATCATCAAATTCATTTTCTCAATTCCTCATGAATCAATAATATTATTTTTATCCAATTGTTGACTGATATATGCGATTTTTGTTTTGATACTAATGAAATAAAACGCAAACTTTTTAAGTGAATGAAATAAAAAATAAATAAACAAAAATAAAAAATAATAAGAAAAAATTACTGGGCGACAACATGAATCAAATGAAGCATTTGAATATCATCGACTTTGAGGAACTCCTTTGTTTCGCTGCAGATGAAACCTGTCAGCTGGAAAACACCAGGAGTCATCACAGTGAATGTGAAATCACATTTATAGCCGTTTTCTTCTGACACTTTCTTCCTTGTTACTCCAGTCCATCTGCACGGCATCAGCAAGGTTATCTCACCTTTGGCATCATTGACCAACTCAACAGGTTTCGGCTGAACAAAGACTGGCTTCGAGAAGGTAGCTGTAACCTTGATTTTCGTTGCGGGTTCAAAGTTGACAAAGTTTGGCGCATCGAGTCTCACATCACTTCCTGGCTCCGGTTGTACTCTCAAGTTCTGTTGTCCGAGAAGTTCATATCCTGAGCATTTGTATAGCAATGCATATGATGACTGTTCGAGCATGAACAAACGCCAGTTCTCAAGTACAGAATCTTGCTTGTATTTGTCGCCGAAGAAAACAATTGTCATTGACGACTCTTTCTGGACATCTTTTGATGTTTCAGTATTCAGCATATCAAGCATTCGTCCTGATTTGTCGAAGACACCAACGAGAGAAAGTCCATCTATCTTTGGATCGAACTTAACTTTGATTGCGAACTTGGATGGATCATGCGGAATAGGAACAGCTCTTGCATAAATTGACGCAGAGTTTCCTACTTTAACTGATATTGCTGCCATTGCTACAATCGTCTGGCTCTGGCTCAAATAGAAATGAACTCTGTTCAAGTTGATCTTAGCTGCCCTGAAAATGAGAGGAATCTGGATAGTTTCGCCAGGCAAAATTGTTTGATTGATAGAAACATTTGCAATTCCATGCAAAAATTCAACAGCACCTTCATAAGCAATAGCGTTTGGATGATCGAAGCCTAATGTCAATTGGTTGATGATTGCCTTTCCTTTGTTTGTGATAGAAACATTAAATCTTACGCAGAATCCTTGGAACATTTCTGACGGAAGATTTTGAACTTCCATGGATAATAATGGAAACTCGTCTGTCGCTTTGATTATCAATGATGGGAATGTTACTGATGTCTCGACACATCCCCAGTTCTTCATGTTGAATTTGTTGATTTTGAACAATCCAGGAGCATTACACACGAAATCCAGAGGCAAAACTTTCACGACGCCATTATCAGAATATCTCTTGCTCGGGACGTCGACTTTCTGCGTAGGAGGAGTGGAATAAGGATTGTCGATTATTAATTGTGGATTTATGCCGTGATATTCTGCTTCTAGTTGAGCGACTGTTAAATTGACGCCGAAAACATATTTGTTTGACAAATTTACCAAAACTTTGAGCTTGCAGCTTGTTGATACTTTTAATATTTGGTCTTCAGATTTAACTTCTTCGTCTGCCATCCAGCTTTCTATTGTTAGTGTCTTTGAGTTCATTTTGTCTTCATCATCTTTAATTTGGAGAAATGCGTCGAGAATTTCTTGGAAATCGCTGCGCTCATATCCCCAGTATTCTGGCATTGATGGTGTGACGAGTGTGGCTGATTTAACAGAGATAAGTGGCGAAAATTGGAAATTAATTTGCGAAGGATCAAAATCTCTTGTATTGAATGGCGACCAGAACTGGCTGATGGTCTTTTCCTGGAGACCTTCCTGCAAATCGTCCATTTCAAGCAGCTCTTTGCATCCAAGGATAGATCTGATAACTTCATTCGAATATGCCAAGGCAATCGCTTTATTTAAGAGTGCTCCTTGATAAAGATATGGCCATGAGTCACGTGGAAGGATGTTAATGAGCCAAATCGTGCATCTTAATGCGTGCCCGTGTTGATTTGCGTTCATGTAATGATCTCCTGCTTGCGCTGTGTAATAGAGGATCTTCTTATCATTGTCGATGATACCTGCAAGTCTTTCATATAAAAATCCAAGAATAATGAAGATTTTTGTGTCGTTATTCTTTGCATATGCTCTGAACTTCGAAATGCCGACCTGCAACACGTACATGCAGTGCTTATTATCATTCTCAGCATTAAAAAGCTCAGAAGTGATAAGAATAACTGCTAAAGCTAATTTAAGATCAGCTGTCTCGAAAACTTCGTCAATCAGCTCTTTAATCGTAGTGAAGCTGCTTGCACCCTGTGTAAAGGCAATAAGAGAGTAATAATACTTTGCAATTAGTCTAAGTTTGAGATTTGGCATGTGCAATGATATGTGCTTGAACATCTTATCGGCCTCAACCATATTCATTGTCATCATGTACATAGCAGCAAGTCTGAGCTGATATATTTTCTTAATTGGAAGTGTGTTTGGATCTGTCTTATCTGCCTTCTTCTTGAACATTCCTCTAATGACGTTGATCGTTTTTCCTTGCTTTTCAAGGAATTCTTTGAATTTAATGATTGATGAAGAAACATAAGGCGTAATTACTTCTTTTTGGATCGATTGTATGATGCCGACGACTTCTTCGATGTCTCTAACGCCAATAAGATTAGAATTGAGCATTGCCTGAATTAATTCTGGATTATAACTAAACATACGATTAAAGAAATCAGTATTTGCCGGGATATTTTCTTCTAACTGCTTTGTGCGTATTGTGAGCGTTGTATCATAGTCGAAATCCATTTTTTTCACTTTTGGCGGCTTTGATGTTGCCATTCCATCATAAATCATAATTCTTACAACAGGCAGCTCGTCCATGAAGTCCATCATCCATGTTTGCAGTGGCATCATTGATTTAATGGCTTTTTTATCAAATGGATCAGAATCAACTGTGCAAACGTAAATAAGACAAACTGGCATATCAACAAAATTATGCCTCCTGTACTTGTTAGAATCATATACTTTTTGAACCAAATTTTGGAACCACGGCGGTCTTTTCCAATTTTCAGAGCCAAATGTGAATTTCTTTGGTAATTTGTACTCGAATTGTGGTATATTCTCGTCAATCGTTGTTGTTTTCTCAAATCTTTCATCAATAAACGCTTTTCCATAATTTGTTGTGTCATTCTTTATTTTGTCAAACAATTGATTTTCAGTCACTTCTATTATATTCGCGACGTTAACGAATCGAATAGAGTCTGGATAATATGAGCATATCGCTGTGAAGAAATCAGTGAATGTAACTCCGCAATAATTAAAGATTTTATCGACATTTTGATCAACAAAGCCTACAACCATCGGACAAAATCTCTGCTTGATATAATCGCGAGCTTTAAATGAACAAATGTGCTCGGCAGATTTCATCCAATAATGATTTTAACTTTAAAAGGGGCATGAAAATAATTAAAGGGTTCATAAAATAATAAAACTTGTTTGAACTTTGATATAACACCAATAAATCATTGTCATCAATTTTTACTAAAAATTTTGGCATAAATCAGAAGATTTGTTGAAATTTTTCCACATTTTCATTTTAAATCGAATATTTATATTACAATCATTACATAATAGTCAAATATTATATTAAAATTCAGATTTGTGATGTTTTATTTATGAAATTTAACCTTATTTACTCGAACAAATGTTCAACGGTGAAAATCATTTCTATTTAAATATATGAATATAAGATTAATTCCATAGTATTTATGGCAATAAGTTGCTTATATTACATATTTAAATTAGTCCTATGCTTCCAAATAAACATATGATATTGCAGTTGCAAATGAGATGATTTTTTTTTCTATTATTTAGGGGGAAATTAGGGGTTGGTAAATTAATAAATGGATCCAAGAATCAGACGACGAAGTTCTTTGAAGCCACCACCAGGCTGGGAAGAAATAGAAGCAGAAGTTAAACGATTAAATGAGGAAATGAGGGCTGCTGAGTCATCAACATATCAGGAAGAAAATAATAAAGAGAAAATTTGGAAAGTAATGCGATGTAACTGGAAAAGGAGCCGAATAATTTATGAAATGAGATATAAGAACCATACAATGTCGAAAGAATTATACGAATGGATTGTTAGACAAGGATATGCAGATAACAATCTCATTGAAATGTGGAGAAAACCAGGTTATGACAGACTGTGCTGTGTAGCATGCGCTTCTAAACATACTGATCATGGAGGAACTTGCATCTGCAGAGTTCCACGAAACAAACGCCAAAAAAATCTCAAATGTTTTCATTGCGGTTGTCCTGGCTGCTGTTCTGGTGATTTTAGTGATTCTGATAATGAAGATCAATCAAAAACAGAAGAAGCACAGCAAAATCAAGCTAATTAATCATATAATTGAATTGTAATAAAGCAATGCATTCTTATTTTGTTTATTATAGATAAAATTATTGATATTCTATTCAAATTATTTAGTTGGAAAGTTATATTGGATAGCTAACCAATTTAAATAATTGGACTACATTGGTATGTTTTAATTTTTAATGAATATATCTTTTAATCTAATTTTTTAAAAATTAAAAATATGAAAACATTCAAAAACTCATGAAGTTGCCAAAATTTGATAACTATATTATTCTACATCATTACATAATGTGAGAGTTAAAATGGTTTTGTGTTGAATAGCCTTACAAAGTTGTTGGAAATTAAAATCAAGGTGAGGCGTTGCGATTTTTTCTTCATAAATTTTACAAAGCATCATATAAACATTTGATTTTTAATGTGAAACAGCCGAATATAATGTTATTTGTTCAACAGTTTTTTTTAGAAGCTTTCAAAATTTTAATTCATGAAATAATATATTATAGAATGATTATTATTAATTGGGAAGAAAAAATGACGAAGAAAGAAGAATATTTTGAATATGAGCTATTGTATTATTGTTATTGCTATGTTTTGCGTTTAATCCAAATTTGTCAGTAAGTTCAACAACTTCACAAAAATTCTGATTTCATTCGATATTTTGAGAGATTTGAGATTTTCTGAAAAACTGACCAAATTTTGAGCGAATTCATCTTCATTAGATGAAAAACACCGAAATATCAAATATAGAAAATTTTGTCAATTTTTTTCATCAAAAAAATCATAATCAAAGATGAAGAACACAGCACTTGTTGTTGTTGACATGCAGAATGACTTTGTCGAACCTTCCGGCTCTTTATCAGTTGCAAATGCAATGGAAATAGTTCCAAGACTAAACAAAATTCGCTCAAAATTCCAAAATGTTATGTTTACTTATGACTGGCATCCAAATGACCACGTTTCATTTGTCACAAATCATCCGGGTCACAAACTGTTTGACATAGTTGATGCTGGAGATGTCAAGCAGTGTCTTTTCCCTCCACATTGCGTCCAAAATTCAGAAGGAGCCAAAATCCAAAAAGACATAATCACAAAAGATACAGACATGGTGGTGTACAAAGGCACAAATCCATCAGTCGATTCATACAGTTGTTTCAAAGATGTTATTAAATCTAGTTCAACAAATGCTGACAAGCAGTTAAAAGACAAAAATATTGATACTATATACATTCTTGGAGTCGCAACAGATTTCTGCGTTAAATTTTCCGTTCTTGATGCATTGGAGCTGGGATACAAGGTTTATGTAATAGAAGACTGCATTTCAGGAGTTGATGCAGAGAACTCTATTACAGCCATTGCTGAAATGAAAGAAAAAGGTGCAATTTTCGTGAAATCTACAGAATTATAATATTTACTCCTTGTTTCTAATTGTAAACAAATATTTGTATCAATATTTTCATTCTAATTGAGTTAGACATCAATTTTAAGAAAATTGTTAAATATCAAATATTTTTTCACAACAAATAAGGACAATTGATGAGCTATTTGTTTCATTATGGATGATATCAGTATAAATTTAGTTATAAATCGTGATGGAAAAAATAATTTCAAAATTTGATAAATTAAACAATAATTTTATTACATGTAATAGTAATAATTGAACAATCATATCATTGAAACATCGCATCCTCTTCCTCTGCTTCTTCTTCCGTGAAGGCTAACTCTGTCGTCTTCATGTGATGCTGAATAAGCGCCAGAGCTTGGTTAAGACGCTCAATTTCTGTATTTTGACGCTGAAGAAGCTCTCTATTCTCCTTAATTTTCTGGTCGTATAATTTTTGAGCTTCCTGGGCCTTACTGAACAAAGCAATAAGATCCTGTATATTAGAGTCTGTATTTTGTTCCATATTTGTTGCGTTTTGTTCCATTCTGTCGCATTCGTAAGTTAATTGCTGAATCATGTTATGCATCGCTTCGCATTCTTCTGTAAGTTCGTTTTCAACGTTGTTGGCTGATATAATTTCATCACGCAGTCCCATTGCGATGAATTGCGTTGCCTGAAGTCTTTCTTTGATCGAAGAAAGTTTCTGGAGAGTTTTATCCTTCGACTCTATGATAGATTCTGTAGTTGCTTCTGCCTCTTGCTGTTTCTGCTGCAACATTCCCTTTGCATTGGATAATTGCTGCTCACAGGAATCTTGAGAGTGAAGAATATGCATTTTGAGCTGCGCTATTTGATCTTTGTAACCGATTTCAACAGTCCTCTTCATTTCTTTGACTCGTTTGTTTTGATTCATTGCTTCAAAAATTTGATTGTGAACATTCTTCAGTTTTTGCTGGGTATCGAATATAAGAGCGTTTATATCAGATATTTCTTTCTGGTTCTGTTCTGCAATTAAGGATAGTTCGGCGTGTTTCGAGATTTGTTCGTGTAATTGGCGAAAAACATCCGAAGCTCGCTTTGTTGATGACGTATTTATTTTAATCTGTTCAATGTGTGTTCTCCTGAGCAAGGACTGGTAGTATTTTGTTTCCCATGTGCCAAAGCAATTACATAAGATTCGATGCTTCATAGATGCCCTAAAACAGGCGCCTTCTGCATGAATGTTACGCTCAGACTTTAATCTTCTGAACGCATTTAATGTCTCAAACTTTTTAGCTGCCTCCATTAACGAATTTGAGCGCGATTCTTTGTCAAACTCAGGATCAACTAGACAACTCTGATATAATTGCTGTTTTTGACGACGTAATTTTGTTTTGAGAGACCACTTGTTAAAAAATTCTGCTTTTTTCATTTTGTTTCTAATAAAATCGAAGTAAAGACATTCGGGGATTGTTTTATGCGATACAGCGCTGAATTTTGCGGAGCTGTTGCCTCTTGATTGCCTCGAAACATAAGAACTGGCGTCTGAATAATCAAATTCGGACGAGTTCATATTTTTTGTTACAAATGTAAACGGTCTCAATTTTTCTCGTTTTTCTCTAAAACCGTGGAACTAATTTATTTTTACTGTTAAATATAATGTAACCACACCCTATAGAATGCATCTATAGTGATAATGAAGAAATATTTCATATTTTTGATATTTTGACATTTGGAGTTTACATCGTCAAAAATATATTTTGTTTTGTCAAATCGATTATTTAGTTTTTATTTCGCTAAAACAGATGAACTGATTCATGATGTCAACTTTTAATTGTTGAATATAGTGTAATCTCACCCTATAGAATGCATCCACAGTGATAATGAAGAAATATTATGTTTTTTTGTTATTTTGACATTTTGACTTTACATTATCAGAAATATGAAAAATATTGTCAATTCAAGATTATGATTTTTCTTTCGTTAAAACAAAAGAATTGATTCATGAAGTCAAATTTTTATTGTTAAATATATAATGATATAACTCCAAAGAATACCGCTACAGTGATGAATAAATAAAATACATTAATGTGAATATATCTTCCTGTACGAGTATTAGACTGAAGTATCACACAACGACTTTCTTGCATTATCTCCATTATCGAAATAATTATTTTCATATCAAAAATATTTATTACAATATATCGAAATGAATATTAAAATTAAATCGTTTCGCTGCGATAGCAAGCTCATATGCCAGTTAATGCTTTTCTAGCTTCCATTTCTTTTGGCATTGCTTAGATTCCAAGATATGATGTAATTTACAATCATTGTGTCGGATAACTGCTAAAACTTGAAAGGATTAGTACCTACCATATACTAATCGTATAGTTCATTATTCAAAGATTTTCACCTGATTATATGTCAATCGTTTCATCGAAAACCCATGATATATATCATCTTCATAGTATTTTTCATTCGAAAGATATATCAATTATGTTATTCCCTGGACATTATGCAATGGTTAGGTAAGATACATACGCAGAATGCATTAAATCATTCATCCGCTGCACTCGTATATTATTTTTATATTTTTTTACTCTTGAATCGCTCTCAAAGTGAAGTTGAATTCCAGGATTTGATCGAAAAGATATGGGTTCCGTTCCCTATATAGCAGACAGTTCTCGAGGAGGATGACATTTTTTGAATTTTTTTTATTTCGTTACGAATTTGAATTCATTTTTTGAAGAAGAGGCGAGACTTTTATATTCGTCTGTCATTAATCAAATGGCAAGACAAAACTCAATGAAAAAGAAAGGTCGTCACTTTTATCATTCGTCAAATTGGCAAAATATTTATTATTACCTGTTATTTATAGCACATATCTGAGCTATATTTAAATTTTTCATTGTTTCTTCCTGTAAAACCGCTACAATAATTGACAAGGGTCAAGTTTAACATTATAACAATATATGGATATCAAATATATATATTATGATTTTTTTTTTATTAATATTTACGAGGTCGTAAAAATTATTTATATGATATGTGGAGTATAAATTTATCAATTAATATCGTTCTAAAATTGAATGGAATTATATCATTATCAAAAATATAAAGAAAACAATATGTCATATATACTGTATAGATGATTTTTCCCGAAAATAATATGATTATCTCCCCACAATTTTTTGAGGGCTCGTATTTGTGAACTATATCTGATATTTCAATTTCTTGGCTTTTTCTGTATTTCAATACTTTCATCTTTTTTACAATATTCAGATATATCCCTATTATAACATCATAGCAATTGATTTAAACAAAAATTGCTAAAGATCGGACCATTTATACCTGTTAAAAAGCATTACGCTAAAATGTTTCTATTTTATATATTGATCTTTTTAAACGAATCTACAACGTTTAATTAAAAATGGATTCAATTAATTGAATTGTCAATTATTTTAATCAAAACGCACAGAATGTCACACAACAAGGGTTTCATCAAGTTTTCGGGCTCCCTCAGTGAATTATCAACTCTTATTAGGAACCACGATGGCTTAACTGTTCTTGATATTGATGCCGTTTGGTGTCCATGCTGCAGAAGAGTAATGAAACTTCTTCCAGGGTATGCACAAGAACATCCAAATGTACAATTAATTAGAGTTGATGGTGAGGATAACGCAGAAATTAAAATGTATTATGGTGTTGAAGCTTATCCATCTTTCAAGTTCCTCAAATCAAAGTCACTTCTCGAGCCAATTGATTCACTCACTGGCATGGATATGCCTTTGATGAAGAAGAAGCTTGCTACTCATTCCTACTAAGAAATTTATTCCATGGTCCAAAAAATTGTTTGTAGAGTTGATCATTAGACTAATATCTATTTTCCATATATTATTTTATTCTCATTAAACTATCTATCATATATTTATATTGTTTCTTTATCAGTCAATTGAAATTTTCTGCGCTAAATCATGCCCAATTGCATTGGATCATGCAAGGAACTTCTCCTGTACTACAAATTTCTGTCTTAAACTCAAATTTATACTGTAATTATGTCTTTTGAAAATTCATGTTAGGCCAATGATGTTTGGAGCGTTTTCTGATTAGAAGAAACAAAGTCAAACACAAAATGAAGACAATGTAATAATGAAAACATCTCTAAATCCCACATATAAAATTTTGATACAAAATTTATCAATTTATTTAGTATTGATCAACTCATAGATTCCATAGACTTAGTAAGTGCGTAATTTAATTCATTACATTTAAATATATGTCTTGACGAATGAGATATTGAAATTATCAGATTAAATATAGGATTTCGAGATTTTAACTATGCATATATTTATTTATAGTAAGAGTCATTCTGATCTATAATATAGAGAAGCTGAACTAATGATCATTGAAAATTGATAAAAATATATAATTCAGTTCGTCTTAATTTTGTTGTTTTCTGCTAGAGTAAATATTTTAGATAATGATTTTAGTGTTTGTTTACTATTTTAATTATTTTGACATGTAAAATGTCATAAAAAATTTTACATTTCATTTTTGAAACTCAAAAATTGGCTGTGCAATCAATTAATTTAATTATAGGAATAAAAAGTGAAGATGTAATGAATTTTTGACACTTTTTGTTGTAAATTTGGTAGATGTGTGAAATCGAGTACAGCGGCGTCCTTCCAGGCCAGGCAGGTGGACACGGCAGAATCATGCAGTGCTTCGAGAAGGTTTCTCAGACACATTGCATTGCAAAGCCTGTTGATCACAGAGAAGCCGGCGCATATCCATTATTAGAAAATACACCGCTTGCCAAGCATGTTCCAAAGTATTTCGGAATTCACACAGTAAATGAGAAAGAATGCATCGTTATTGAAGACTTAACTTATGGATACAAATCTCCATCTGTTGCAGACTTGAAAGTTGGAACAAGACATTACGATCTCCAGGCCACTGAGCAGAAAATAAAGGAGCTCACAGAGAAACAAGAGGGATCTACAACAAACTCACACGGTGTTCGTGTTATTGGCCTAAATGCAAAGAAGAATGGCGAAGTTACATTCGAACAGGATAAGAAGCAGGGACTTAAGAATACAGTTGACCAACTTAAATCCGCAATTGACTCATTCTTCCCAGGAAAACTGAAATCTATCTTTAATAAGAAGCTCATTGTATTACGTGACGCATTTGTTGAGATGCAAAAGCAAAATCCAGGCTTCAGAATCTATGCAAGCTCAGTTTTAGCCGTTTATGATGGAGATGCAAAGAATGATTCTGATGATTGCCTTCGTGTCATGCTTATTGACCTTGCTCACCTCTACATTGATATTTCTAAGGATGGAGCTGATGTAACTGACAAATCATATGATGATGGCGTTCTTATTGGCTTAAATAACTTGATTGAATTTACAAAGGATAGTTCTTCGCCAGAAAAGAAGAAATCCAAAGCGTGCATCCTTATTTGATCTGCAAAATTTAAACAAATTGCTTTAATTGTTATTAAATATCTATATCATTATATCTATATACGACCGGATTTTTTTTTATGGTTTCAATATTATTAAGATTTGCAGCTTCAAATAATGGAGTCATATCATATTTGTTTCAATGCATGTTTTAAGTTCAACCCACTTTGTTAAAGCTTCAACATGACAAAGAATATGAATATTAACTTTATTTTGTATATTTAGAAACATAATATTGATAATGCAATATTCTTTTGAGGATAGATGTATTTATTCATCATGCATTCATATCAATCAATAGATATTTTAAACATTGTATTAAAAATTCACAACGACTTATTTTGTGGAAACTACATAACAAACAGTACCCTCTATATTTGTCGGTAAGTTGTTTTTGCTTTGTTTTATCATATGATTATTTTTCTCAATCTTTAATTCATAATAGAATAATCACATATAAAATGAAGATAATTGATGTTCTGTGATGAAGAACGCGACATGTAATGGGTGTCGGATACAAGAAGGACAGGATAGAGTTGTAGCTGTCGTAAAAGCGGACTGTTGTGTTACCGAAAAGTGATGAAGGATATATTCGACTTACGTAGATAGTGGCGAGATTAGTATTGATTGGGGACAAAGAAAAGTCTGTGGAGCCTAGATAGATGACATTTTTGATCCCGTTGTAAGAAGATAGGATTCTTGGTTCGATCTTGTTGACGCTAGAAGGGATGAACAAAGTCTTAAATTTTGGACAATTTTCGAAGCGAGTGGATAATGATTTTAATGTTTCTGGAAAAATAACTTCTTTCAGACTAGGAAGATAGAAAAAATTATAATCAGGTATAGATGTGATTTTAGTTCTTGATAAATTGATTATTTTTAAATACGAAGAAGAGTAAAATGAATAATTTTCAACTGTCAACAAATTTTCGTCAAATTCTACAACATCTATTAATGAGCCTTTAAGCGCAACCATTTGAATACTACTTACGTTTGTGCGGATTTTTGTAGCTTCAGTTGTTACTCTTACTAGCTTATTCGTGGAAATTTCATACAAGCAGCCGTTTTCGACAAAAAAGTATGGATTTTTAGGAGAAACAAAGATTTTGTCAACTGAACTACATTCTATTCCGCTTGAATAAATATACTGCAAGTTTGGTCCAAATGATAATTCTCGAACTGCAGCAGAAAGCAAAGCTCTTTCATGGATAGCAATCAAGCTTTCTGGAAATTTTATCGAAATTAAATTCCAAGTTGCATAAAAAGCTTGGTAATCTATTTTAGTAATGTTCGTATTGAATATATCAATAGTTATAATAGATGAATGTGAAAATCCATTTGAGCAAATACTTTCAATTGTAATGTCGTCTATTTGAAGTGGAACAACTACATCTCCATTATAATTTGGGTTGGAAATTTTAACGCACGTTCCATCTAATACTAGTTGTGCGATTTACTAATTTTCAAAAAAATCAATAATAATCAGATTAAATAATTGTCACTTTTAAAATGATTCTATTGGACCAACAAACAAGTCGTTTTCCCATGCTGCTATTGTTATATAATAGTAATAAAAGTATTTGACGTGTAAATATTTTACATGTCAATGTTAATTTAATAATCAAACAAAAAAATTTATGATAAAAACAAAAAATAATATTATTGATCTGGTTGAATGAAATCATGTCCAACATTTCTAAATTCAACACCATTGAAGCCAATCCTGAAGCTGAGCTCGCTGACAACATGTCTTGATCTTGTAGCTCCTTCTCCATTTATGCGCGTTTTCATGAAGTCTTTGATTTGATCTTGATGCCTTATTAAGTCGTTCAGCTCAAGGCGGAGTATATGACTAGTCGGGCTCATGTGTATGTTGATGCTCTTATACCTTCTTATTGCACGCGGAGCAGCTCCTTCGAAAACGCAGTTAATAAGATCTGACTCGGAATTCGCATGGCATTTAATATAAAAAGTACCAGCGACAGAATTCAGCGCTGCAGCTCTATACTTCATTCTGTCAACTATCTGCGTTGCCTCGATTATGTCGAGGGACTGAGAGTGTATTGATATAGTCTGGACAGTTTTCACGAATGTGATGATCGCACGCTTGATGTGGTCGATAGATGGTAAGGGTGATTTTTGAGGAATCTCGAACTGGCTTTCGAGCGTCGAATGCTTCGATGTAGCAACATATTGTGGAATTGCTTCAAGCAGAGCATCTCTGACAACAGTTGCATCGGAAATATTCTGTGTCGTGAAGCCGAGCATCTGAGCAACTTTGTATCCTTGAGCTTCATTACTTTCTAATGAATTTTTTGAAATCGCGTCTCTGAAGTTCAATGAATTGTCTCTGAGTATTATATTTAAAGTCTCGCATATCTGCCAGAACAGATAAACCAAGCGGAATAAGTGCGGAGTGAGATAAAGGATCGATAAATCTGTACTTGGATTAACACATGGCTCGTTTTTGATGAATATTTCGTTGTCGTTTTTTTCATTTATACCCAAGAAAACTAAAATAAATCTCTTCATCACTGTAGCTGTTGTTTCGCACTGCATATGCTGCAATGATGCTCTGCATGATCTGTTTATTAGATCTTCTGCAAATAAAACTACATTTTGATCGAAATCTAAAGATAATTTCGTGCCATCATCCAAAGCAATGAGCGGATCCTCCTCTTTTGCAAGCTGTGTGGTATTATTTGTAGAAGCATGTGGTTCATTCTTCTTATCAAGCGATTTCTTGATGTTGCGCTTGTTAAATTCGTGATAATCTGATTCTTTTTGTCTGCGATACTCTTGGAGTTCATTCATCTTCTGTGTGATGCGCTCAATGATCATTTCTAGTGATTTAATGGGATGCTGAGTGATAGAAAAGAGCAGAGGCTCGATATTTTCTTGTCCGTAAATATCTTCAAGAGTGAGAAAGTCTAAGGGCGTCAAATTATGCTGTGGGAACGATATTGTGTCTATATGTATGTTTTGTGCCTCTTCGCTCTCTGGATCTGCAATTGCCCGTACTAATGCATTTAATCTGTAAATTGTTGAGCGCATACGAGTGATTGTCACATCCATGGTGACACGCTCGTCTTCATTATCGAATATTCGCTCTTCGTATGTATTTCTCTGAACAAAACTGAAATTACAATCTAATCCTGCAGCAGAAATTGCCCAACGATCGTTGCAAGCACAAAATTCTGTAATTCGTCGACCACTACACGTGCAATCGACTTTGTTTGAAGGGAGAAGGCCATAAGACCCTTTTTTAATTCTTCCTATTGGATGATCAGGCATAAATATATCATTTGGATACGTGCAAACTAGCTCTGAGTCAACAATCTTTTGATGTGTAATAGCAGATGGATCTAAATCCGATTGCGAAGGTGGAATATCAGTATTAAGATATCTAGGTACATATGAATACTTAACGCAACCATCGTAAATCAACTGCATAAAATGATTTGTTTGTGAAATTGGCTTAAATAGCTCCCAGAGAAGCCAAAATGGACCTGATGTTGCTTTAATATGCTCCAAATAAACGAAAGCGTCCATTAAGTTTCCTTTTTTGAGCATTGCATCGCGAATCTTAAATAAAAACTGTTGAAGAGCACCTGGCCACAATTCGAATTCAGTCACTGTGATCAAGAATGGATCATCAGTCAAACAGCCTGAACGGGATAGTGCAGGAGGTACTTCTTCTATGATTGCAGCAAATCTTTGTGTTAATGCTGCATTAGATCTTAATAATGTAAAAACAATTGTTAGACAAGTGCTTCTCGTGATCTTTTTTTCGGCATATAAGCATAATGTCCTAAGGATAGCATCGCTCTTAAATTTACTCTTCAACTGAAGTTGAAGATCTGAAATGAAAGATAACAATGCTGAATCCATTGTTCATGTCAAATGATTTCTGACAAGTAAATTTACAATATGACATGTAAATAATTTACTTGACAGAAATATATTGTGTTTTAATACAATATTCTATGCACATTATATAGTCATTTTCTATATAGAAAAATCCAAATATCAGTGTAAATTAATATATTGCAGCATTTGACAATCATTAATTACAATTGACAAATAAAGATATATTTTGACGAATAAATAATTTTATTTGACAAAAAAGTAATATATTGTATTCATATGCTCAATGTTTAAGTATAAACTTCTATACAGTTTATATAGTCGATTTCTTCATAAAAGAATTCAAATATCAATGTAATTCAATAGATTTGGGGCATTTTGTACTTTTGACATATAAATCGATTTTTGACATGTAAATAATCGAAAAATTAGAATGTCAGAAAATAGCAAGGCTGATGTTGATATGAGCTCAGTGAAGACTGATGATTCTCCAGCTATGCAGAATAACTTTGTTGAGTTACAAGACTGGTGCAACAAATCGCTTGAGCAGCTTGATTTTTCATGCGCTCTACTCTCACAATGCTTAGATAGCGATTTAAGTGATCTCAAGCGTCAAAGTGCAGTACTTAATCAATGTCTTGATACAGTCAATGAATTACGTTCAAATTTAGAAAATTAAAATCGAAAATTCCATCGGTTAATTTCTATTTGTTACACCCATACATTGCAATGCACTAATTTGTTTACAGTCTCCAATACTACTGCTTAGCAATTCTTCAATTTATTTATGATATTTCATCGCTGTAACTCTATATCAAGTAATAATAAGGTCAATATTATATTTAGCAAAAATGAATGTTTCAGTTTGCTTTATGAACAAAATCATACGAATTCATAATCGAAGTCTACATTGATTTAATTTAAGTTAAATTACTGAATGCCAATGCATTCTCATGCAACTACTTTGTAATTTTGTCTTGCTTAAAATATTAAAAATTAGGAAAATATAAATCAAAATACTTTATCTTGCTCATATTTTTAATTACATTTGATAAACTTGGATATCTAATTGCTATATCTGTAATGCTCGCTTTTCAAGCGTAAATAGTAAATATTTTTACAACTCATCAATTAATTGTGTTTTTCATGTAAATTATGCATCTCAATTTAATGTCATTTACCAAATAATGAAATCTACGGTATGTTATCCATTCATTCAATAGTAATTGTAATATCATACAAATATCTGCTTGAATCCAAGGATGATTTACCATATAAATAGTCTTCAATGGGTTGCTAACAACAATGAAATGTTTGGCATGATGCAAAGCTGGGTTAATTAGATGAAGAAAGGACAGATCATTGTTCAACTCTTTGAATTATGAATATATAATTCACAAAACGAAGGTGTTATAATATGCATTAGTAGAGTATCATAAATAACAAAGAAAAGTGAGCGGAACCGAAATTGAGTGATTGTCGAAATATCACAAAACTCAAAACATGTCAATTCATGAGAGCGTTTGGCAGACAGCATATGTGATAGACATATAATCTTATTTCATCTAAAATGGCCAGATAATTCGAACTTTTGGGTAGTCATTAACAATATTCGAACAATTTTATAGGAAAGGATAGTTTAACTCATTTGCAAATTTGTATATTTTTATGGCCCTTTTATATATATTATAATAATAGCCTCTCATTTATAATAATTGTAAAAAAAAAAAACTTTCATTACATGACGATCAAAAAACAGAAAATAATCGATTTGTTGATGAAATGAGATATTAACATGAAGCAATGCTTATATTCGCAAAAAAACTGAAAATCATGAGTTCATTTTTCTCAATTTTGTTTTTTATTTGATATTTGGGGACTACACAATGAAATGATAAGGTATATGCGGTCAAAAGGGAAAAGTGAATAGAAAGACGGCTGTTCAGAATTTTGTGATTAGATGGTCAGTTCACTTTAATATGCTTTCCAACGGAAGCTTTGCCCGTAACTTCAACATCCTTGAATGGCAGTCCAAGGAAATCTGCGCTAAATTCAACGTTGCTGCTGGTATCAACCTTGTTGCCCGCACACCAGAAGAGGCTGCTGCCGCTTTCAAGAAGATGAACCTCCCAGCCGCCGTCATCAAGGCTCAGGTCTACTGCGGTGGCCGTGGCAAGGGCCATTGGAAGGAGACAGGCTTCAAGTCTGGCGTCCACTTCGTCAAGTCAGCTGATGAGGCTGCCAAGATCGCTAAGGAGATGCTTGGTCACCACCTTGTTACAAAGCAGACAGGCGCTGACGGCCTTCTCTGCAACGCTGTCATGCTTTCCGACCCAGTCGAAGTCAAGCGCGAGCTTTACTTCGCTATCCTTCTCGACCGCCAGACACAGTCCCCAGTCGTCATCGCTTCCACAGAAGGTGGTGTCGAAATCGAAGAGGTTGCTGCCAAGCACCCAGAGAAGATCCACAAGTTCGTCCTTGATGGTGTTGAGGGCATCACACGCGATGTTGCTGTCAACATCTCCAAGAAGCTCGGCCTCACAGGAAAGGCTTACGAGAACGGTGTCGAGGAAATGCAGAAGCTCTGGAAGCTCTTCGTTGGCTCCGATGCTACACAGGTCGAAGTTAACCCACTCGCCGAGACAACAGACGGCCGCATCATCACAGTCGACTCCAAGTTCAACTTCGATGACTCCGCTCACTACCGCCAGAAGCAGATCTTCGGCTACCGCGACCTCAAGGAAGTCAACCCACTCGAACTCCGCGCTGAGAAGTATGGCCTTAACTATGTCCCACTCGATGGTGATGTCGCTTGCCTCGTTAACGGTGCTGGCCTTGCTATGGCTACAATGGATGTCATCAAGCTTGCTGGTGGTGAACCAGCTAACTTCCTCGATCTCGGTGGTGGTGCTTCCGAGGCTGCTGTTACAGAGGGCTTCATGATCATCTCTTCCCAGAAGCACGTCAAGGCTATCCTTGTCAACATCTTCGGTGGTATCGTCCGCTGCGACATGGTCGCTGCTGGTGTCATCGCTGCCTTCAAGAAAGTTGGCCTCAAGGTCCCACTTGTCGTCCGCCTCGAGGGTACAAACGTCGAAGCTGGCAAGAAGCTCCTCCGCGAGTCCGGCCTTCCAATCATCGCTGCTGACAACCTTACAGATGCTGGTATCAAGGCTGTCGCTGCTGCCAAGGGCGAGAAGCTTATCTAAAGAATTTTGCTCATTAATTACATAAACAAAACGAGTTTTTCTTTTTTGAAATTAATTCTTTAAATTTTTTCATCATAACCGGCTAAAATTGCTTTTATTATATAGCAAATTCATCATCAAATCAGTTTGTTGCTGCATTTTTTCGCTGTTATGAAGTCATTTGGAAAAGCCATTTTTGATGATAACTCGTTTCCAGGAATGCAATGGAATGTGCTTCCAGAGGAAGACAGAGATGAGTTTTTGAGTCTCAGAGATAAGTTTTACGATGGATATTTAAAAGATAATTATCAAGACATTTTAACAGAGCTTTACAAGTTTAATTTCCGAAATCCTGAATTTGTAGAGGAACGATCTGTTATATCAGGCATATCATTTTGCGGCCCATATATTCTAATTAATTTTAGACAACTGAAAAATGTTATTTGTAGATATAAATGCTCAATACAAATCGGTTTAAATGCTCTTGGATATGTTGTTGAGCCAAATTTAGCAACAAAATACTTTGCTATAAAAACATCGATGCCAACCGTTACAAATGATCCGATTTTAGCAGAGAAATGGGATATTTATGTATGCGACAGCGACACAGGATTTTGTTTTTTAACTAGATTTGAAGGAATTAAATTTCCAACAGAAAATGAAGAATCAAAACCAGCAACAACTACTAATCCAAGTGTGCAATACTCAAAGGATCTCCTCAACAAACCACAATTCATCAATGAAACAAGATTCAAAAAGTTAGCCCCGCCTCCTAAATCACCACTTCCTCCTAACGTATTTAATCTTATTCCTGATACACTACCACATGAAAGAGTTAACGAACAAGAAATTGAGGAAGAAGATACAAATGATGTGTTTGGAAGCAATTCTGACTCAGATGTACTTTCTCTTGAAGAAAGACTGGATAGTTTGAACTTTGACATCGATAGAGAATCAAAACAATATGATTTATTAACTGATCTCAAATTATCAAAAAGATTCCATGTTATGACACCATTTGATGATCCAAGCCTATCACAACCATATATGGATATGGTTAAAGCATCTATTCCGCCTCAATCAGAACAAACTCTCATTTTCAATGATATCGACGAGAAAAGATATGATCATGATGATTTTGCTGAACAAATTGGAAATAGTGGAGATAATGAAGTACGTGATGTGTTCAATCTTGATGATTTTTTAGAAGATCCTGATGAAATATAGAGATATTTAATTATTTTATATATATAGCTTTTAATTCAATATGTGTGCCATATTGTGCTATGTTATACTATTTGTTTATTAATAAATGATGATTTAACTAATAATATCATACTTTCAAAAATTATTATATATCAGCCTATATAAACGTATAGATCTTATATATAGCAACTATTATATATTGTATATTAGTCACTATAAGAATACTGTTTAAATAATTTTTTCCAATCAAAATAATCATTTTATATGATGTTTTTTCCTATCTTATCTATCTTTATTTAGAAATGATATAGCTGTAATAAGTATTGCAAAAGCTTTAATGGTAATTTCAAAATATTGATAAAAGATTATCAGCAGGAAACTAGACATTGAAAGGACCATGAATGGATTTATGCTTCAATCAAACAAAGTAATGATTCGTAAGCGAATTAGACAATTAAAATTCGATATGATATCAGATTTAACTACAAAAATCAGCAAAATTGCTTTTTATGTCTAGAATTTCAGATATACTCAGGAAATAGATGATACTCCCAAATACGACAAAGTTATTAACCAAGGAAATAAAATTCTATAAAAATGGAAAAAGCTGCAATTCACGCCACAAGTAGCCATAGGTGTCCTAAAGCCAAATATTAGCTTTCGATGCCAAGTTCTGGCCTGTTTACCTAAAAAATCATGGAAAATCTAGTTTTCACAAATAAAAAAATTTTTAGTCTCAAAAAAAAATCATTTTTTTAAAAATGACTGAGGTTGACCAAATCTCGCATCCTGATGTCTGGATGGAGAGAAGGATGGCCCTGGAGGAGAGGGCGATCAGTCATGAGAGGAGCCGTGTGTCGAACGCAATGAGCTCAGAATTAATATCAGCGAAACAAAGATTACTATCAGAAGCGTGGGCAAAGATGCAGGAATTGGTAGCGAATGATAAGGCCAACGAGAATACATACAAGCAGCTCTGCCCACAGATATTCGGCGCTTTGTCACAAAAATTTCCGAAAAAACGTTCATCAAGAAAGCCTACGATACCGAAAATTGGCGCAAACGCCACTAAACTACTACTATGTGAGGCTTCCATCATCAATGACATGTGTGGAATCCCCCAACCGCAACAAGACATTTATCAACTTCAGGAAGGAACGAAACTAATGATTACAGCGACCGGACAGAAGTGGGTCGTGAAAATACAGCACGTTCGCGATGAAATTTTCACGCTAACTTACTGCGATGGTTCTTCATCTCAACTTTTACAATCAGATATTGCGGCTCTTGGTCTTAAATTCACCGATATACCTACTTATTAGATTCTTTTTGTATGATAAAATAAACTGTAATACTATTCTGCTTATCTTTTACCAAGTTTTTAAATATATTGTGTCGTTAATGGCGGCTTTAAGCTTTGGACCTGGAAAATCACTAATATTTGCCGAAATTGAGCGATCCACCACCTGATTTGCTTCGAAATGCTAAGATTTGGAAAAGTGGTCAATATATTTTCGCAAATATTAGGATTTATTCAAAAGCAATTATGGAAATAGCTTGAAAAATGTATAAAAAGAGTTCTATGGGTTCAATAGTCCAAAATGGATTCAATTTGGTTTCACAATCAAAATTTCATCAAATCTTATTTATATCGAAAATATAATCTTTTTTAGATCCATATATTAATATTTTCTATAAGATGGCTCGATTAAATGAGATTTTTCATTCGATCAATATTAAATCAATAAAATACTCAATTATTGACCATAATTGTTACGACAAAAATGCTATATTCGTAATAGTAATAACATACTTTTAATAATAAACAAAAAATATTATAATTATTCATAAAACTCAAAAATAGATATTAATAATGACGTTAAAGAAGTTCTTGTGCTAAAAACTTCTTTCCCATCAGCTCAAGACACTCTATATACTTCTTTTGATGAAGATCTGAGGATATTGGAACTCTAAGGACAGGATTTGCGAAATGTTCACATGTTGGATCTTTAAAGAACTTTTCTAATGCAGTTGAGTTGAAATTAGTGCTAATTTGCTTGAGTTCTTCGTTAATATTTTTAAGCATAGTAACAATCGACGAAAGTTCAGGTAAATCAGGATATAACTTCTGCATCTGAATGAATACGCGTGAATTCTTAAGCATAACAATGTTCAATGATATATTATTTCTGATTCCATTATTAACAACATAATGTATTGTTTTTATTAAGTCTTGGGACTTAGAAATGGACAATAAATTGATTATTGATATTGATGACGTGTAAGAAATGTTCCTAGCAATAAATAAAAGCTTGGATAAAGATTGAATTGCAAATTCCACGATTTCTGGGCTTTGCGTAGCAACTCTCGATAGAACTTCCGTATAAACATCGAAATATGAGCCGCGATGAACTGGTTTCGATGAAGTAAAATTCTGGCAAGGTTCATTGATTTGATCTTTGAGTTCTTTCTCATCTATAGATTGCAATATAACGTACATGACTAGTTTTGCTCTGTAGCTTCCGGAATTCTTGTCTAATAAATGGAATAAGTTTGATAAAATAAAAATTCCATCATTTTTAATTTTGCTTCTAACAATAGGTGCAAAATGGAATGATAATGGAATAATGAAACTTGATAAGTCTTCATTTGCAGAATTTCTAAAATTAGGAATTAAAAATGGCTCAAATACTTGATTATGATCTATTTCTAAACTGGAAATATTGATATTAAGCAAAAGTAAAAGTGTTAATGATGCGTGAATCAGATTTCGCCTTAAGATAACGTTTTTCAAATTTTTCTTCGCGTCATAGCTGAGATAACACCTTAAGCAGTTTATAGCTGATATAACAAAGCTATTAAAATCTGCACTCGGGTGTGTATATCCTTTAAATAACAATAAAATGATTATTTCAATAATTATGCAACGATTTCTATCGAATTTGGAATCATCACGTGTTCCACTGGACCAATTTTTATCTTTTGATCTTATCGCAACATGAGGAAGTGATATATATTGAACTAAAAGAAGATATAATTTTGTTCCTCGAGATTTTTCATCATCTTCTTTTTCAGAGAATGTTTTCGACGCTGTTTCTGATGATAGAAGTATTGGAACAGTATATTTAAGTAAAACAAGAACAGTTTCTGCTGGCTGTTTAATAGATTTGTCATTTGATTGGTCTATGATAGTTTTTAATGCAGCAATGCATTTCTTTAGCAATAATATGAGATTTTGTGTCTTCTCTTTCATTGTTTCTTCTAAAATCGAGCGAATTATTTTTTCATTATCGACGCTGATTTGAATTCCTTGTAAATTATTAAAGAACTCACTCTGCTCAGTCAGATTTTCATTCAGCAAAGGATCAAAAAAATCTCTTGAAATTGGCTGCGAATTCGTTATTCCCATAAACAGATAAATGAATCAACAACACTTTACCAAACATAATTTCACCAGCATTTATACATAATTCATTAATTAATTTGTCAATATAACGAGTTTTGATAATATCATAAAATATAAATCTTAGATTAAAGCTATTGTTATTTAGCAAAAAGTGAAACAATTCTAGAGTATATTATTTTTATACACATAATAGATATGATATCCTTAAATAGAAAAAAGATAAATTAGCACTCGCCCAATATATGTTTTACTAGTTTTTATACATAAATCACTGGTTAATTTGTCAATATATAGAGTTTTGATATTTTTATAAAATCAAAATCTTAGATTGAAGCTATTGTTATTTAGCGAAAAGTGAAACTATTCTTTAATATATTATTTTTATATACTAATAGATATGATTTCCATAAATTTGACGTATAATAATTTTACATGTCAGAATTAATAAGGTTAATCGGATTTTCATATAATATGCATCGTTCCTCGTTATTTATTTCTCTGTTGGCAAAAAACATATATGTTAGCCAGGCAGCGAATGAAATCACAGGAATTGTGCAAAATTCTGTCACAATTACTTTCGAAACGGATGAAATAAATGTTATCGAAGCTGAATTCATGGATATGCAATCGCAAAATACGAACGGTGGTGGAGCAATTGCTTTATTTAACGCTACAACATATATACTTAAAGTCGAAAAGTCGTATTTCTATCAATGTTTTTCATTTGGCTCAAATATGCCAGGAGGAGCCATTTTATCAGAAGATGTCAAACAATTTACATGCATAGATTCATGCTATACACAATGTTTCGCTTCTAAAGGACATTTCAATTATATTAATGCTCAAGATGGAACTATTTCCATATCTCAAACATCATGTGTCAATTGTTACGATAATGCACGAGTCGGACAGATGACAAATGTATTAATGTCTAACGGATTAACTACATATGATTGTAATTATTCATCAAATATAATTGGAGGATATGGAGCAGGTATTGCTGTTATATCTTATTACAATGCAGTAGTTCAAAAATGCTCGTTTAATGGAAATTTAGGAAATTCGATTTTATATCTCGAAGGTTCTACTTATAAGTCATTAATTGAGCATAATAATATCATTAATAATAGAGGTGACAGTATTATAAGTGTGAATGGAAATTATAAAATCGATTATTCAAGTTTTTCAAATCCAGAAATTTCGACACCAGTTATAATAATCTCCGGAAATCTTGAGATTAATGACTGTATATTTGATCAGAACTACGAATTCCCTTCAGGAGTCGAAACTGATGATATTTCAGTTGGCGATCCGAAAATATACAAGAATTTAGCCACAGAGTTCAAAGAATGTCATTCTAGTGATGGCGGTGCTGATGCTAACCTTGTTACACCAGGTCCAACACCTTTAACAAATAATTGGATTTGGTCCTCACAAACAGTAGTCTTGATTTTGATAATCATTTTGGCTATAATTGCATGTATGCTTGTCATATTATTTGTCATTATTACATGTTTCTGCAAAGTTCCAAGGGTTTATAAGACAATTAGAGATATCGAAAGCCACACGCAAGAAAGAGGCCTCCTTGAAGATCCACAAGAACCAATAACTGAGCCAGTAGCAAATAATGATGTGGAAAATGCTCAGCAACCGGAAAATCCAACAACAGAAAATGTTCCAACTCCAGAAAACAATGAGCCTCCGCCATCAATGAAATCTCCATCACGCGTGCAGATTATACTAGATTACAAGGATGAAAGCGAAACTTCTTCATCAAAATCGAAATCTAAAAAATCTGATGAACAAAAAACGCCAGAAAGAACTCCTATTATTAAATCACCTTCCGATGATGAGCCTTCTCAAGTTATTCAACATATAGAACTCCCACACGATGAAGAAGAATCATCATCATCTACAATTACCGACCCACAGACACTCGTCAGGAGACCATCAGAAGCTGCGCCTGAAGATGATCCTACTAAAGATAAAAAGAAGAAGAATGACGATGAATCCGAATCTTATTATTCGGATGTTCATCCCCAGGTTACTCCACTTCCCACACAGTTAGCTGTAAGTGACAATTCTAGTGACAATTCCGGTACAAGTAATGACGAGATACCTGAAGATGAAGATGAAAGGCCAAAGAATAAGAAGAAGGATAAATCATCAAGCGCGGATAATGAAAATGAGGAGAAACCAAAAAAGAAAAGGAGATATGATGTAAGTGAAGATGATTTTTAAACCAGGAAATAATTTGATTATTTATAATGGAACTATTGGATATTCGTGTATTATACGTTTATGTTATTAGTAAAAATATTTATGTTTTGTACTTACTTACATTGTTTGCAATCAATTATATCAATAAAATGAAGGTGAATATTAGTGGAAAACTAAATATGTAAGTTCTTAAAAGCAAAATAGAATTAATAAATGTAACCGACCATAGCTCAGTTGGAAGAGCATGGGACTGTAGAATTGTGGTAATCCCGGGGTCACTGGTTCGAATCC
>MRSU01005787.1:0-16260 GCA_008369845.1 Trichomonas gallinae
ACTCTTTTTAAAAAGGAGGATCAGACCAATTCACTGAGCTCATAGAAAAAATTGAAGGTGCAAGCGCACCCTTAAAATAATTACAAATATTAAACAAAAAATATGTGTTTTATTAATAAATTCTATTGTAAAACATGTGCAAAGCAATCATATAAACCAGAATATTTTATGAATTAAAATAATGCACCTGAGAACTTTCATAAAAATAAAAACGCGACCAATTGAGTGGATTTTGCCAGGAGAGGCTGACAAATTGCCATGTAAAGCATTCAATTGGTGGCCCTTTTATTTATGTGAGTTCTGAGGTACGTTATATCAGATATTTAGGCTTTATATCGATATCATTAAATCTATTTGTTATAGTAGATCTATATTATTAAATAGACGTTATGATCTAAATTAAAGATGCTGTTGCTGAGAATTAAAATTTGCTTATAAATAATATTTTTCAAATTTGAAGATGCATTGATAATATTTTGTGTCAATAGAATAATATGCATTAATATGAGTACAATTATCGGCGTAATACATCCAAAATTAAACATATATGAAACATACACATGTCAAACATGCATCGTGCAATTGATTTACAGTTAAATCTGCTTATTTTTTGAAATTTTTTTTACGAACAAATATTGAAGGTTACGGCTACTGTCACAATATTAGAAAATCACATGGATTTCATTTCAATTATTTAATGCATATTATACCCAGTTAATAATATTGAACAAATAATATTCCTTACTTTTTCAATGTTTTTCTTGGATATTTATTAACTATAAATGATATAGATTAAGGATATACAAAAAACGGAAAATTTACATGCAGTGGCCACATAAAAGGTTTTTGTGTGATTAAGGTGCTATTTATGGGCGTAACAGCATCAAATAATTCTTATTAATATGCTTTTATATATCGATGTATGTATTATTGGCAATTTTTAATTTTTTTTTTTCAAAACGTATGAGGACAAAGCGTAAAATTTTGTAAATATTTCTGTTGATAATACACGAAGTTATTAAACAATATATTCCAAATTTATTTTTTCATGAACGTTAGTAGTTTATCTATGTTTTTTTGATGATTTCCTAATAAGATAGAGTTGGCATCAATAAACATGATTATAATTTTGAATGATTTATTCAAAAAATAATCTTGATTTTGTACACTCATATATCACAATTATTTAATATTCTTCAATAAAAATTGAAAGCTAATATTTGAATAAAAATTGTTATTTTATTATATTTAGATTATTAATATAATAATAGATAATATATTTTTGAAATAAAATTCTATGAAATTTATTTTTTTACTTCATAATCATATATTTATGATAATATAAATATTTTATTGAATTTTTATGATTAATAAAATTGAGATAGCTCACAAAAGTTTTTTCTGTTTGCGAAGAATTGAAAACTACCTCAAAAATATTGATATATATACCATGATAATTCGTATTTTAACTTGTAATTTTTACCTAAAAAAAATAAAAAAAAGTATGGCTTCTGTAGATGGGACTAAGAACTTGGAGAACAATATGAGCCAAGTTGAGCACGTCAATTGCCTCGTCAATGCTCAGTCCAAGTTTATAGACCATATTTTCCCACTATATGATCAGATATTTACATCAGTGAAATTTTCGAACATATTTAACACGATATTCGACTGTATAATATCACTACAGGTTTTGCTGATAGGGTTTTGGGTATATTCCACACCTTATGAACGCTGTACTGGAATATATCGATCCGTTACTGATTGGATGATTTTATTAACTGCATTCCAGGACCCATTAGACTATGAAAATCCACATCTTACAAATAGTTACATATGTCTGACTGTTTCGATTGTGTGTTTATTATGGCTAACATGCATGATTATGTATAATCAGTCGTTTTTCATGATTCCAAAGCCATTTTTATACGCATCAGTTGTACTTCTCGATCTACTTGCGCCCTGCTTCATAGTTCCTTCGGCTTACACTTTTACTCACGGAATTGGCGGATTGCACTTCACGGGCAATCAGATTTTCCTTACCGAAATTGTTATCGGACTTATATCGTTTTTCATCTCGATGTTCTTCTTTTCAATTGGAATTTTGCTTAAATCACGATCAGTTATATTTACAAATCTAACATTTCAAAGTTACGATTCAACTATTGTACTGCTTTGGTTCTCAGTTACAGCAGGATGCGCGTTATTTTCAGGAATTTTCATATTATACAGTGGTTGGTATTATTTGATTTTAATTTTAACGCATCTTATTGTTTCGGCAGTCGTATGCTATAGAATGTGCTTCATTCCTTTCTATACTCTATGGAAAAATCCAATTTGCTTCCAATTTGGCGTTGTCACAATATTATTAGATATTAACATGCTAATTTTATATATTTTCCCAAAAATTTCATACAATCACACAATTGTCATGTTCTTCGTCGCATCAGCAGTCGCGTTTCCGCTTGGAAACATTTTCTTCGCTTACATCGTTAAAACAACAAAAAGACATCTGACATTTAACGACGACATAACTGACAAAAGCGAGTACTTCGATGATCTCGGAATCTGCAGGAATTCACTATGGGCAATGAGGTACATCGTTGTCGGTCTCGCACAGCTGTGTGATTATTTTGTTGACGGAAGCATGACCGAATATATCATCAACAATATTAACGATAATGAAGGAATTTTATCACTCGCGTTACAAATTGTTACTTATTTTCCATCCGATGCATCGAAGCTCAATATTTTGTACAGAAGATTAGTCAAGAGAAGGAAATTATCTTTCATCAATCGGTTTTTAATCTACCAGATCGCGAAAATCAAAACAAGAAGATTAGTTTCAAATTCGAAAGACACCCTAGAAATTCACAATAGATTACATACTCTCAATGAAGAAGTAAAAGCAGCAATAAGATCTTTCTGGGACAGACAAAACAGCGGACACACATATATAGAAAACTTATCATATAAAGCATCGAAACTCAACAACTATTTCAAATATACTTTAGAGTCGAATCCGAATAATGTCAGAATCACAAATGAGTACGCGAACTTTTTAGTTGAGTGTGTTTGCGACTATGATGCTGCTATTTTACAGACATTAAGAGCAGACGCTATATTGGAAGGAACAGATTTCAACGTCGATGTGTCCTTTAGATCAATGATAGAAAGATTCCCAAGATATCTCACAGACGAATATTTTGACACGAAAGGAAAACGAATAATATCTGACAATACAGGAAACTCAGGTATTGGAACATACGCTAGTCAGCAAGACATAGCGGACTCATTGCTAAATCCAAGCAGAGATCCTCTCAACAACTCACAGAACAACCAAGGCAGCCAAGTATCACTTACATCATTCAGCAAGAAAGGCTCAAGAACATTGTACGAAAATTTCAGCAGACCAGAAGAAATTGACATGGAAAGCGAAGATGTTATAGGCAGAAGACTCATCAGAGATTCAAGAATGAGAATTGCTTTGAACCACGCAATCGCTCATTCAAAGCCATTGCATTCAAACTACATTGCAATTTTCGCTGTTTTGAGTTTTATAATTCACATTTTCTTCTTGAGTTTTGTCTTTTTCGATTCCAAAACAAGATTAAGCTGGAGGAGAAATTCACACGTTGACTTGCAATATGTTGGATATTCCATGTTTTATAACAATTACGCGACATTTTATCTTTTAATGGATTGGAATAATCAGACAGGAAGGTATAATGAGTCTTTAGATTCTCATGAAAACGAAACAATTGGTTCGTCATCAAAAATCATTCCAACAAATATGTCATATGCGGAAGAAATATTTTACACGATGAACTTGAGCAGATATAACTTGCATAAAGTTTTAAATGCTGCAGCTGATATTTCAGGTGAATTTAATGTTTATAACATTTTCTCGAGTTTGATTTTGACAAATTCAACAATACAAGAATGTCGAGATGGAAAACCAGAGTTATATGTCAATGCTTCTCTAAGTGACCAGCTATCATTCAATTCTTTTGCGCAGAATTGGATTGCTGGGGATTTTGCCAACAATAGTTATTCGGAGAATTTATTCAAGGATGACAATTTCTGCGAAATTATTGTGAATTCGAACACGATGTCTGACGAATCTAACAAAGTTATGGAGTCAATATTGAATTTCATTTTAGACAGATCGAAACAATATGACAAGACATTCTTGTATTGGCTCATTTTCGGATTAATATTCATATTCGTTGTAACTTTCATCCCGATTAACGCAACAATCATCAGCTACAAATTAATGATCGACGAATTTTCCAAAGTTTTGACAGGTCTTCCAAATAAAGTGAAAGAAGATGCAAAGACTCCATTGGTTGATGAAGCACTTGACTCATCAGAAGGACATGGAGTTCAAAAAGATGTTACACACATCAAGCTCATTACGACAATTTTCTTCACCTATCTTATAATTTTTGTTTTTATTGGTGCTTATCTTGCTATACCTTTAATTTCCTTGAGACTGACAAAAGATTCAACAAAACTAGTCAAATGGTTCTATTATTCTATCAGTAGAATAACAACTGCCACTGAAATCGCAAACTTAGCTATCCAAGCAATAATATTAAATGAATCACTAGCAAATGATGCAGTTTCGAGAAATGACTTGTTATCGAGAATAGATTTGCTTTCTGAAAGACTCGAAGATTTCAATTCTGTTTTGATGAATGGCAACAATGAAACAGAGAAGTCTCTTGGCTACAGTCAAGCAATTGATAAGCTTCAGATTGGAATCCCATGTCAATTAGATCACGATCCAGATTCATTGCACGACATGTATGTCTGCGCATCACTTAATTCTCAAATTGCTGTCTTCGAGAACCTGATCAATGATTTAGTGAACAATCCAAGCTCATTTGGAGGAAGCTTGTCGACTGAAGACTCATTCAATATGCTGCATTTATTGGAATATCACTTGTATCCTGGAATCATCAAAACAACTAATCAAATTGCAGATACAATCATCAGCAATCATGATTTTTCAACCATCGAATGTTTAATTTTCTTGTCTGTTGGATATTTAACAGCAATAATCATTTTCGCAATGAGCTTCATCTACAAGCATTTGATGGAAGAAAACTATAAATTAGTGCTTGTTTTGATCCAGCATTTGCATCCACAAGATATAACAAACAACTTAGAAGTTCTCGGTTTCTTGCACAAGAGCAAGCGAAAAGACAAAACAGAAGAAATGCCAGTCTGCAAGTCAATTGTTTATGGAGCTTCAGAGGTGATTATCATAACAAATCAAAATTCTGTTGTCGAGATTATCAACCCAGCAGTTACAGAAAATCTTGGCTTAAAACCAGATCAAATGCTTGGTCAGCAAATAACAAATTTTGTTGCTGTTAATGATCAGACAAAAATCAAGACTCAGATCGATTTGTTGATAACCAATCAAGGAGCACAGCATTGGCAGGATCATATTGAACTTATAAATGATCTTGGAAAGCCAGTTCCTTTCGCAGTGACAATGATAGGCATGAAAGACAACGAAAATGATACAGAAATCAACTCAATTGTTTTCATTTTGACAAATGAGACAGAAGAAATCAAAAAGAGAACAGCAGCCGAAGTTGCAAAGCAGAAATCAGAAAAACTGTTGTACCAGATTCTTCCTAAAGACATTGTTGTCAGATTGAACAGAGGAGAGAAAGATATTTCTTTCACAATTCCAAAGGCAACAATTTTCTTCATTGACATTGTCAAATTCTCAAACTATGCATCATCATTGACACCTCCTGAAATCATGGCAAACCTTTCTCTCGTTTTCGCCACATTCGACAAAATTGTTTCCAAATATGACACAATCACTAAAATCAAATTGATTGGTGATGTTTACATGGCAGCTGCTGGTCTTTTCAGTTCATCCAATGTGGAAGGTCAAGAAAACACTCCAAATCTTCATGCTATCCAGTCAGTTAGATGCTGCTTGGAAGTCCAGAAGATTATGGAAGACATCAACACGAAACTTGATGCTGGACTTGAAGTCAGAATTGGAATAAACACTGGTGGACCTTTGATTGGTGGAGTTTTGGGCACTGATAAGCCAACATTCGATATTATTGGTGACCCAATTAATATTGCTTCACGTCTCCAGTCAACAGACATTCCAGGCCGCGTGCAAATTTCTCAGGATACAAAAGAATGCATTTCTGATCAAGAATTCATTATTGAAGAACGTGGAGAAGTTTACTTGAAAGGAAAAGGAAATAGAACAACCTACTTCGTTAGATATCCTAGCCGTGAGAATGAGTCATTCTCAATGAACTTGTTCTCAGGAAAACTTGACTAATATATCTATAGAGATTTGTAATTTTTTATATTAAATACATATTATCATGTTTGAAAAATTATTATTTATTCATTTTATACTATCATTGATGTAATAAATTGATATATCAAAATTTTTATCACCAAAACAGCATCTACAATGCAATTGATTAAGGATATTATAATAATTATGCAAATATTATTGATATTCTATATATATGCTCAGTTTAATGATTTAAAACAAAGAACTCAAGTGTTAATAAAAAATAACAAACATATTTATTATATAATATCATTCAAATAAATTTCTACGACGGGATGAGCGTGGTTTTGTGATTTTTGCGCTCTCAATGTTCTCGCGTATTATGTTTCGTTTCTTATTTGTACGCTTATAAGATTTAGTTTCTTTTGGAACAGAATAAGTACTTGTTGCAATCTTTGGTGGTACATAATCAGGCATCTTTCCTATTATCTCGATTAAAGTTTGTGTTTCTTCTGTGTCAATAATTAAAACTCCTTTTGTAAGTTTTCCGTAAGTCTTTGGCGTGAAAATCACTTCTGTTGGCACAAATGTTGTCTCTTGTGCTAATGATTCTTCAATTATTCCTTCCTCTTCAGTGATAGACAAATCATATGAAGATCCATTATCGAAGTAAGCAGTGAATTCGGTGTCTTGGCCGAATTTGTCAGGAATTGTCACATGGCTTGAGATCGAGCAGTTAATATCTGACTCCAAAAAGATCTTTGTGTCGATTGAGCCAGGAGTCGCGAAGCATCTGAGTGTGAAGCTCCATTTTTGACCAAGATTGTTTTCGATCATCAAGTTTGCTGATGTCTCCAAAGGTCTCCTTGGGGAATACAAACAGTCGGCAATGATGAAATATCCTGATTCGCGTTTTTCTTTCTTCTTTGGTCTGATGTCAATGTATTTTCGCAGCCAACTATAGCTTTGATCGAACTCTAGAATGAATTTATAGGAAGAAACATCAAAGTTCTCTGTTTCTCCTGGCAGGAAGAAGTTGAATTCTTTGACTGCAGGAATTTTTGATTTCGTTGAAATGTGGAAAACTGATCCTCCAATTGATGTTGTCGTAATTCCTATCAATGGGAATTTCCATGCAACATTTTGTTCCAAGCCAATTGAAGAAACAACAATTGAACCAGAAAACTGTCCAAAGTTGGATGAAATGAAGCTAAAACTGACTTGTGATTGTTCTTGGAAATTGTTCAAAATAAAAGTTCTCCTTCTATTTAAGAACTGAAAAGTTCCTGGAACTTCACTGTAAATTGATGCTTCGAATGTTGCCTTGAATGGAAATGGATTTGCAAAGTAAATGCATCCGCTGTTCATTATGTTAATTGGACTTTCGACAATCATTGGAGACTGTGGCTGAGGAGGTTTACCAACACCAGTTAATTTGTAAATAAAATCACCAATTTCCGCTGATTCGAATTGGATGATGTTGTCTTGGTTTCCTATCATTGTTGGTATGTATCTGATTTCAACTGTTTTAGATTTTCCTGATTCAACTTTGATTGATTGACCTTCGTCAGTAACAACTTGGAATGCTTCAGGAAAATTGTTTTTGATATTAAAGTTTGCTAAAACATTTGATTCGTTTGTCAAACTAACAAATGTTTTCGCACATTTGCCCATCATTGTAATAATTGGTGCGAGATTAATTATATTTGGTTTATCAACTATTATGTCTATTTCATATACAAATGTGCCAAGTAGTACACTTTGGAAGACAACAGATGATTTTCTTGTGAAAGATGTGAACGGGAAAATTGATAGTTCGTATTTCGATTCTGATTTTGCAGGAACAATGAATTTATCAGATCCAATTATGTCCGCATCAGATTTCAAGACTTCAAACTCAACAATTTCTGGTGTTGGATTTGAAACAGGAATAGAAATTGTTGCTGGAACTCTTTGTTGTGTGTGCATCGCGAATTTAAGCGAAGGAAGGGGCGGTAAAGCTTCAACTTCAATTACATACCAACAATATAATTTCGTGAGTCTGTCTGTGAATGTTATTGTTCCTGTATGATGACACATAACTTGCGAGAAGACTTTGAAACTGAAACTTGTTTGTGGATTTTCTTTTTCAATTGTAAAACTGGATGGAAAATCAATGATAGGAATGTCAGACTTAACATCAATTATTCCTTCATCAACAAATCTTGGAATATTTATTGTATGTTCTAATTCCTCTCTTGCTCTAATTTTAATGTTAATGTGGTCTTCAGCTAAAGGCTCTGTGACATCTGCCTTGAGTTCAAGGACAGCTGTTGACTCTTTAGATAAATTAACAATTGTCAGTTTAGTTGAAAATGAGCCAACAACTTTTGACAAAAATCTAATCGGGAAATTAAAGGTTGATTTTGGAAGAACTGAAAATTTTGTGTCGCAGCTGAATACATCACTTTGTGCTAAAGTTACCTTGAAATTCCAAGTGGTTGATGCTGGATTTTCAAATGGAATTTCTTGAACAACTTGTCTACCACATGTTGTTTCGATTGTCATTTTCAAGTTTTTAGTTGTTGCGAAAGCTGATCCATCAATTTTAATGATTCTGACATCAAATGATTTGTGAACTAAAACAATTTTCGCTGGATATCTTCCAGGTTTCATTGGCTTAAACGTGCATTCGAAAGTTTGGTCACTCGCTGAATAAACGAATTCTTCAGGAACAGCAACAACTTCTGTAGATGAAGTTACATTAAATTTCATTTCGTGAGTGATTTTGATGTAATTCGAGTAAACTTCTTTGCTTATTGCATTTGTCATTTCATTGAGTTTCATCTGTGAAATCTTTTGCTTGAATGTCTGCTTCCTTGCAATTCCCGTTGAAATGCACTGGATGAGTTTGTAGTTGATTTGTTCAATAGGAACAGTAAATGGTGTTGGAATAGTTGCTTCTGTTTTTATTGGAACTGTTCCATCATAATGTTGTGGTAAAATAGACTTTCCAAGAATTTCAACGAAGAATTCTCCTCCTTCTTTATTGCAGAAGAGCATATAGCACCTAAATACTCCAAGAGAAGCTGGATAAAAATCGACATTAATATTCCCATCGTATGTTCCAAATTCGAATTCATCATTGTGGAACAAGAAGCATGGATGAGCTTCAATTTGCTGCTCCAAAACAGACAAATTAGAGTCAATTTCACGACTATGTAATGGATTCAAGAAGAATTCTTTGATTGTTTGTTCATCATTTTTAACATTTGTCAGAGGATTTCCTAATTCATCGCTAATCTTCATCATTAATGTGTAGCCTCTGTAAATTCCTTGTATTCCACATTTATTAGGAATTGTTAATGTGTGTTTTGTCATTTCGTACAAAGTTCCTTCAATGTTTAAAGAAACGCTTGGAGTTTTAACTGTTACTGAGCTTTTAAGAGTCATAACAATTGTTGATGCTGGTGCTGCTTGTTTATCTGGCTCAATGTCTTCTTTTACTGATGATGTGAAGCTTCTTGATGATCTCATAAATCTCTTTGATGCTGTTGATCTGTCTGATTTTGGTTCAGAAATCTTTGTTCTCGTTGGAGTTAATTCTAATGTTGCTGTTTCTGGACTGTGAGTTCTTGCTGTGTAAATTACGACACATTCAGCTGATTGTCCTGGTTTAATGCTTAATGATCCAGTTGCAACATAAAAGTTCCTGCAACCTTTGATTTTCGGCAAATAGTTGATTTCGACTTGTCCTGGGTTTTGTATTGTAATTGATTCTTTGTGGTCAGTGTTTAATTCGGTTTCAAACCAAACTGTTGAAGTTGGAATAAAATGTGGCAATGATTCTTTGAGTTGATAAGTCAATAAAGCTAAAACAACTGAAGAACCTTTGCGAATCATGTTTGCAGTGATTTCGATTCCAATTCCAAGATTTGTCAAAAACTTTGCAACTTCTTTTGCATTTTCTATATTGTCTTTCTCTGTTGTTGGCTCCAAAACCAAAGATAATTTTGCAGAAGGAATGTGAGACAGAATTAAATTGGCTAAATGCATTGGATTCCGAAGATCTGTGAAGATACAAGGAATTTGGTCGGGTCCAGTCATTTTACACAAATGAATTGAAACCCATTTAATTAACTGGGCTTCGATGTGGGACATATAATTCGACAACAAATTTGCTTTCTGTGTCTTCTCGAAAACATTTATGCTTGCAATAGATTTTATTGCATCAGAGACTCCATTTATCAATGAAAAGTTTTCCCCTTCACTTTTTCCTAGATAAAAAACTTTCAAGACTTGCAATATAACTTCCAGCCAAGCAACTTTTGATATATAATTGAAAATATCCTTCGCTTTCTTCATCCTTGGAATTAATTTTGTCTGAAAATGTTCGCTGTTGACGAATCTTGTCAATGGAGTATCTCTCCACTTTTCACGATCGAATTCATTTCTGTTTGCCAATAACATTCTTGTAATATTCTGTTTCATTATTGACAAAAATGTTGTCTTTGATGTCAAATATAAAGGATTGATTCTTGAAACTAAGCATCCCATGCTAACTAACAAAGTTAACAAAGCTTTGATTTTGTTGACTCTTGATTCATCATCTGTTAACTTCATCTTCTGAATCCCACTCAATGCATTTGGTTTCTTTTGTCCAGCGAGGTTCTCAATGACTTCTACAAGTTTATCACCATCAGAATTTGCGAAATCTGTTGCAATGTCAGTGATTCGTGTTGACAAAACATAAGAATTCATGAAAGAAGTAACAAAATTATATGTTTCTTCATCTAATATCTTGTGATTGTATTCATAATTGCCGATATCATTTAATTCAGTGTAATAGCTCAAATAATCATTTTCAACATCTTTTCCTTTCATGCTGATGATTACTGGCTTGGAAGGAGCTCTTAATATGTTGCAATCGTTGTTCATTAAAAATGTGTCCAATGTTACAACAGAACAATCGGCTGTCGCTGAAATTGTGAACGTGCAAGTATCCCCGAGACTGTCAACAACAGCGACTTGTGTTGAAAAGCTCATAGGTTTCGGTGAGTTGAAAGTGAAAACAATTGGAAGTTTATTGCATTGATGATTGATTTCGTTGCCCTCAGGTAGTTCATAAGTTAAAGGAAAAGACTTTTCATTCAAAGGAATAATCACGTTGATTGTTGCTGTAATAAACATCAAATTATCGACGTAAATTGTTCTTGAAACTGTTGTATTGATAGGAACAACTGGGAAACAAATTGAGCTTTGTGATAAACGAATTTGTTTCGAGTCTATAATACCAGTGAGCTGAATTTGAGCAATTTCAAATGTTCCTTTATCATTTGAAGCATAAAGTGGAAGAAAACAGTCAACAATTGAACCAGATGTTGGCTTAAATATTACGAAAACAGTTGCACTGCATGAGTAGTTAATAACTCCTTCAGAAGGTTCAACTGAGAATGACTGAGTGAGCTTTGATATGTCAAATTTAAATCTGACTTGTTTCCTTGTTTTATTTTCAAGGACCAACTGTCTGACTGTTGGTCTTGAGTTAGGATTAAGCTGATCAGCAATGTTTACGATGCCAAAGTCAAGCCATTGATCGGAAATTTCGATTGGAGGAATTTTTCCATAAGCAGATAATGATAAATTCTTCGTGTATTTGATTTTGATGTTGTCGCATGAGAAAGGCAGAGATTTCATCGAATAATCTTTTGGTTCTGTAGGTTTGAATACCAATTCGAAGTCAACTGATGAATTTTCAAGAACATTAAATTGATAATTAGATAAATTCAAAAGTTGAATTGATGATTTTTCACTGTTTGGTTCGTAAATCGATGAATATTCGAGTTTAAATGCCTGATTATCTTCGAATCTCAACCAAACGATTGCAGGAACAACACCTTTGTTTGTGATTTTCAGTTTCTTTGATACACTTGTTCCAACAAAAACTTCTCCAAAATCAAGAAAACCATCGCAATCTATTGTAACACTTGGAGCTTGAACATTTCCGCGAATACTAAACACAATAGGCTGAATACCACACGTGTGTATTGTTATTGGGGTTTCAAATGATATTTCTTCCATTGAATTCACAGTGACATCGAGTGGCAATTGTTCACCTGGATATATACTTCCGCTTGTTGGATTTATATTATAAATTTCCGAGAAACAAGGAGATATAGTGAAAATACTTGGAAATTCACCAGTAGAAGTCAGCAACAGTTGCATTGTTTTTGGGTTGCCAATCGGCATCGTTCCAAAATCTAACATATCCGTTGAAATCGTCAGCGAAGTATTTCCTGTTTCTCCCATCAACGTCAAATATTGCTGTCTTCCACCAGTAACGTTCAAAATCGCTCTCAGATCATTGTGGTCATCGCAGAATGGCTTGTAAGTTACATCGAAATGAACATCTTGGTTTGGATTGCAGACGCACATTGATGGCTTAATCGAAAAAATGTCATTTAAACCAACCCAGCTTAACTGAGCTTTCGCTGTTGTTGGGTTGCTGACTACAACTTGTTTTGTAATAGAAGAGAGCTCTTGTTCTTCTTCAAACTTGAATTGCAATTCATTTGTTGACATTTTGATTTCAACTGGAATAATTTTTGCGCGAACTGATATTATAAATTCGTGGTGATTGTTAATCGTGCATTTCAAGAATTGGTTATATTCGCCAACTTTCAATCCTTCCATGAATAAGTTGAATGAGGCTGTCTTCTGTGGAAAAATAACTTGTGACTGTGGGGAAGTTTTTGCAAATTCAGTTGGGAATTTTGAGAATGAAACAAAAAGATGCTGTGTTAAATTATTTTGTATTGTAAAGGTTTTTGATGCTGATCCATATATAGTTACAGCTCCAAAATCTATGGAATCGGCAGAATGAATTACATTGAGGAGTTGTCTTTGTGTTAATTGTTTAGAACATTCCGCAATTTCGAGTTTTGTTGTTGGCTTTTGTTTGATTTTATAATTATTTAGTGGTCTTTTCGAATATTTATTTTCCGAATCTTTGTTGTCAGCAATTAATTTCTTATTAGTAAGATGTGGTTCAGGTGGTGATAAACCTTCTCCGTGTTGAAAGCCGAAGTTTAATTCTTCTTTTTCATTACTCGTTATTTTCTGTGTTTTCTTGTTATTTTCATTTGTTGCTGATGATATATAATCTCTGAATGTTAGACTCAATTTTTCCTTAATTTCATATTCTGACTGATTCATGCAATATGGGTTGTTAGGATGCTGTAAATTAAACTCCGCTTCTTTATTTGTTTCCCAAATTTTTGGTCTTCTAAATGTTGAATTGTCCGTTACATTTTTGACGCTCTCACCTTTAACTTGGAGAGTCTTTTTCACGAATCCATCACATAGTGATATAGACACACTTGAATCAAATATGCCTAGCATGTTTGGTCTGAAAATTACATCAATTTGGCGGATAGAATTCGGTTTTATTATTCCAGATGATGGGGAAAAGTGAAAACCTGCAATTTCTTTTATTTTAAACGGAACTGAGTTTTTCGAGCTGTTATTTAGTTGTAGTGTCTTAGTTTGTTCTGTTTTTAAAGCCTGCTTGCCAAAATCGAAGTCAACTGGATAAATTGTTGTCATAAATGGAGAAGTTATGCCAACAAGCATCATTTCAAGAGTAAGATTAGTATTGTGTATTTCTATTGTAGACTCTTGTTCAATTTCGATTAAATCGTTATTTTTATCATATCTATTTGGAGGAGTGAAAAAGAAGGGAATTTCGCGTGTTTGTCCTGGTTCTATTGTATATTCTTTCTCTTCTGGATAAAAATATGAATCTGAATTGTTATCAATAACAGAGCGAAATGGATTAAATTGAATTGTTCTTTGAACTGGTCCAAAATTCTTAAAAGTAATATTTTTCTTTCTTTTATCACCACAAAATACATGACCGAACATGATTTTCGATGTTTCTTTACCATTTTCTAAAATCAAAATTGATTTACCAACGACAAAAGCCTTAACTTTTATCATTGATGTAATTTCTGGGAACTCATTGCAGAAAATATCTACTTGAAATTCGTAAGGACCTGTGTTTGGTGGCTTAAATCCAACTCCGATTTCGATTTTTTCGTTTGGATTGAGAAATCCACGAGTAGGCGAAACTGTTGCGTAAGTATTTGATAGTTTAAGTTCGAAATTTGCTGCAATTGTACCAAAATTCGTTAGTATGAAGTTTGATTGTTGATAAGAATCAAGAGAGAGATTTCCTAGATCGAGAATTTTTGTATTTACATCAAATAATGGCATTGGAGGATAAGAAATTATAGGTATTTCGATTTTTTCGTCACTTGATATAATAGAAAGTCGGGCTTCTTCTTTATTTAATGAAAACGCTGTATAATGCACATCACGCTGAATTGTTAATCCTGGTGTGATGGACAAATACGAATTTTGTTCAATAGAAAAAGCAGGATTATTGATTAAAAACTTGACTCTGAGGGTTTTCCTTGAGATATTGGTAATGGAGATAGATATTACATCCGACTCCCCATTATCCAAGTCCTTGAACTCAATTTGTTCAGGAAAAACCCTCATTGTCTTAAACATTTCCCCAAAATTTATAAACGTTTATTTCTCCTTCATTTTTTTCTATGTGTTTCATCAAATTTTTGAAATTTTGTTTTCAGCAGTAATTTGTTGCTTAAAAACATGGGGTACCTCACTTTTCGACATCCTTAAATAGAGTAGTAAACCTCATTAATATACACTATTTACAGCTATTAAACCCTATATTAGATGAGATTTCAGGGTCGCCTGAACCAAAAATCTGACACGTAATTTTTGCGTTTAAATTTTCGAGCACATTTTTTAAAAAATCTAATTGTTTTATCTTCAAAATTTATCGTGCAATCACATTATTAAGTTAATACTTATATAATTATCGAGTTTGTTTGTTTGACACGATATACCATAGTGTCAGAAATGAGGTCACATCGATTTTCAACGATTTTTGACACGTAAATTCTAATATTTTTGATTTTGACATGTAAATTGTAATAGTCAATCAATCAAATCAATAATATTCATTCATCCAATACTATGTTATTGATGGAAGTATACCAAAAGCTTTTTCATTTTGCATGAATGCTGCATTTTTTCGATAATTTTTGTTATAAATGTAATATATAATAAATATATATAATATCAGTGTGTTTTTATAAATAACCAACAATAACTATTAAAAATTGAAGAATATATGCATATTTCGAAGTTTCCCAAGCATAGAAAAATGTTATATAACTAGTTTTTGGAACAATTGCGTTACATTCATATTCTGAAAAGTGATAAAGAGAGGGTCGCTCAATAAATTGCGTTTTTGTGTTATTATTTACTTTTATTGGTTTATCTGTTGTCATTTTATCATAAAAACTGTTTATGAGAAGAAGTTCGCCAGACATATCAATATAGAAGATGATTCCATTACCCTTGTCATCGAAAAGGAAAGAGGTGTCAATGACAACTTTAGAACGAATGGTTATCAAACCATAATCTGTTTTTTGTTGCCAATTGCTTAAAATATTGCAAAATCTTATCAATGAGTCATACTGATCATTATTCCTGTTAAAAACTATAGTTTGAAATTCATTGTTTTCGTTTCCTTCAATAGTTGATAAATTGATAATACAATCTGAACTTGATGCTCTAATAATGAATGCAGCACCTTGGAAAGCATCATTTTTGGATAAATTCGTCGAGCAAATTGAAACATTTCCTAATTTTAGATCAAGAACAAAACTACGCATTTGACTGCCACATTTCGAAATACATCCATCGGCAACAAAATTTAAATTGTCTGCTGAAATCCATAAGAAACAAAACTGGCCATTTTCATTTGATTTTGTTTCTAAGGCACAAAATCGATGTTGAACAATGGAACTTTGACTGTTAAGATAAATGCACCCTCCAAATGAGGATTTTTCAACTTTCTTGAAAAAACATTCTGAGTGAAGAACCTTAAAGTCATT
>MRSU01005831.1:0-57075 GCA_008369845.1 Trichomonas gallinae
ACATATACTAATATATTCATATGTATTAGCGATTTGAATTCCAATAAGGACGACGATAGCGAGGACGATAGACATCTATAAGTAAGAGAATCAATTCGTTATAAATTTCGAAAGTCGAAAATTTTAACGAGATCAAAAGTAATACAACAAAAATATGTATTGAGCTTCATGCAATTTAAAAATGATATATAATGGTTGTGTAAATATTAAATATTGATATATTTTTCCATTATCATTGATATTTTATAAATTTTGATTATTTTGAGAAAATCGACTTTTGAGTTTGAAAAATGGTTTATGATGGCTAACAGAATAATGATGCTAATTTTTAACGAAAAATTTCAGAGGCCGTTTAAAAATGTCTGCTGACGAAGAGAAGAAGCAACTGATCGAAAAAATCATGAAAAAGAAGGCCAGAAGGGATCTCATAAGAGAAACAGGAAAGAAAGATTTCGATATATTGACAAGAAAACTTGCTGAAGCGAGAGAATTAAAACAAAAATTAACAGATCAAGAATATGGCGTTTTGGAAGGCATGACGGATGATAAAGCTCTTAAAGTTCTTCAGTTATCTAAAGAAGCAGAAAAATTAAGCGAAGAATACGAATCACTTAAAAGTCAATCGAAGAAAAACGAAGATAGCAAGAAAGCATTGCAAGAAGGAATGGTAACATTTGAAGATACAATCAAAATGCAACTCAATTTATCAAATACAAACGAAATCATTCCAAAATTAAATTCTATGAAAGATTTACAGCAAAGGAAGCGCGATTTACAGATGAAGCTCATTAAATTGTCTGAGGATAACCAATCTTCAACTAACATTGAAGATGGACCAACAGAAAAAGTTAGACAAGATGTTAGAGCAGAGATCGAGAATTTCGCAAGATCTGCACGAACAACGAATCCAGAACTTGCCCATTTACTAGCTGCATTACATAACACTCTTTATAGAGTAAATGGAAATCCAAATGAAGAGTATTTCGAAGTTCATGCAAGAAGTGTAGTATATCAATCACGAGCATACGGAAAAACCGCTCAAAATCCACCAATACAACAATCTACTCGTATTTCTGATAATCTCCCGCCAAATCCGCGCAATTTTTAAGATATTTTTTATTACTCGATGTTTATAATAAACCATTATTTATTAGTAATACAACATTTTCAACTTTCTGTTGAAGAAAGCCAAAATTTGAAATTAAAAATATGTATTACCATATGAATTAATGATATAGAATTTGAATTTTGAAAAATTATACGTGATTGAAGAAAATTTTAGTGCAAAAAATGTATTATATCATATATAGGTTATAAATATAGAATATCAAGTGTAAAAACGATTTTTTTATCATAAAATTTTAAAATTTAATGCGAAGAGTTCAAAATCAACGGCAATCGATAAAGAAACTTCCGTCATCTAAAACATTGCCGAGTGTTAAAAAGTCCCTCGCATCCACATCCTCTGTTCCTAAAGCTAAATACCCGATTTCACCGCCAAAAACGCCAGGAGATTCGTCAATTCGAATATCGAGAGTAAAATCAACAACGAAAGCACCTCCACTTAAGGCTGACATCATCGTTGTTAACGCAATCAATAATGTTTTAAAGAATGAGCAAGGAAAATCATCATTCGTTCAAGTTTTTTCAGCTGCTCAAGAAATAGAAGACAACAATACGATATTAAAACTCTTTGAACACCTCAAAGAACAAATTCGAGATGATTTAGATTTGATTCAAATTTATACTGTCGAAGATTTGATTGATCAGTATAACAAATTCAATAAAACTATATCGAAAGTACAAAGCTTCATGAAATTCCTCGGTTTGAAGAATTTACAAGATTCGAGAAATATGTTGCCAGCATGGAAGTATCAGCAAGAATTGGATAAGCACACAAACAGATGTCTTCAAATAGGACGTGTTTTGTGGCTCGAGCGCGTTCATAAACGCGTTTTAGGAAATATTTCGAAAGAAATTAAAAATCTCTTCCAAAATCTTGTGAAAAATAACAATACTGAATCAAAATCTGTTGTTCAGCAGCTATATACAATGTTCAAAGACCTAGGCTTGGATTATATAGAATCTGTATCAGAATTATTTAATATGATCTATATATCTGAGCACAAAGATAAATCACCAAGTGAAAAGCTAAAATTCTTGATGGATGACATCACAAGACTATCGGAGATATTCCCTATGGACAGATTGCAAGAATTAATGTTTATTAATCATCTTGATGACTTTTTAGATCCTTTACTAAAGAATCGTGATGATAAACTGCTTCCAAAGGTCAGTTCATTCCTCTGTCCATCAACAGTTGCAGAATATTCGAAGAAAGTTGTGGAATTCATGGAAACTCTTCAGCCACCAATTGATTTCTTCTCTCTTTCAGAGTTTCTCAGGTATTTTTCTTCTATCATTCCCAATTCCCTTCCAGTTCGAAAATACGTCGGCGCGCACATCAACAAGACGTCGACAAACTTCCCTTCTTCGCTTGCTTTCGTTTTCTTCGCACACATAGAGATGACAGTCAATCTTCAGCCTCTCGCAAATCTCGTTCCGCTATATACTACGCCAGATGATGTTTACGACGAAATCAACAAAGCTTTAATGAGGAGATTGCTGCAAAAGAGATCAAATGATTTGACTTTGGAAAGGAAACTTGTTGAAGACTTAAAACCTGTTTTAGGCAGAGATGCTTTGAGAGAAACTTCCTTGATTTTGAATGACTTCAAATGCCAGAACAATCTGATGCTCGTTTGCAAGTCTTTGTGGCAAAATATCATTCCAGAAGACAAAATCAAGATTCCTGTTGAAATAGAGAAAGACATCATTCACTCTGCATCAAAATTCATCAAAAGTTACCAAAAATTGAGTATTTCTGGTTTGTATTCGACAGTTGTTGTTTCTGCCATGTACGAGAAGGAAGAGAAAACAATAACGATGTCGGTACTTCAGTACAACATCATCAAAATGGTTGAGGCAGGAATCCTGCAACTCGCTGAACTTGGAGCAACGAAAGAACAAATTAAATCTGCACTAGGGCCATTAAAGAAGGCGAAAATCTTAGCGAAAGTGCCTGGAGGATTCGCTATTTCTAAAAGCCCGGTGGCAGGAAAACGCCTGAATGTCTACGAATCAGTAACAAAACAGAAACAGAAAAAGCCGAAGAAAGAGCAAGAAAAACCAGTCGAACACTTCGAAGGTGTAAAAGCAGCGATCGTAAAGATCATGAAAAACGAAAAGAAATTATCAAGACAGGCTCTCAAAAAAGGTATTGTGCAGCTTACTGAGAAACTGTTCGAAACATGGGATGATGAAATGGAAAGAGCCATCAAAGCTTTAATTATGGATAGTTATCTAAGTGTTGACAAAAATGACGAAAGCATTCTTCATTATGTAACATAATCTTTTTATCATGAAATTTGTTTGTTTGTTTATGTAAAAATCATGTATTATTTTGGATTTCAAATTTTTAATCACTAATCTTTATGAAACAATCAATACATTTTTTTAATATTCTAAAATATGCAATTTCGCGTTAATGATTAAAATCTTACTAATTTATTAACAAATTATGCAATAATACATCTATTTCATAAAAATTATTAATTTGATTAATATTAGCAAAAAAAATTATTCCTTATCATTGATGTTGAGTCTATTTGCATCTTCTTTTTTGATGACTGAGTATTGATGATCATTGTCATTCTTGATTGTGAGATCGTAATAATACCTCAACCCCAACGCCAGATTAATCCTAGACGCAAAATCGCCCGAGTGAGTGATCAAGAATAATTGAACATTCATGTTTCCTGTTTTTGTCCTTTCCCTAAACAGTTTGGCGACAAGAGAAGCAAAAGCATATATCTTGTGAAAGTCTAAGTTTGCAGTTGGTTCATCGAAAGCTACCATGCAGCACTTCGGTGAAAATGCTTGCGCCAGTGCAATTCTGATGATTAAGCTTGCCAAGACTTTCTGTCCTTCACTGCATCTCAGCTGCATGTCGACATCCTTGTTGAGTCTTCGCATCTTGACTGAATACCTGAAGCTGACACGCGCCTTTTTGCTATCATCCTTAGGTGACTCAGCTTCCGCATTGATGTAGATGTTGTCGATATCCATCTGCGATCCTGTATCCTGCCACAGGACTTGAATGTATTGATTGATTTCCTCAATCTTCCTCTTATGGTATTTAATGATAGTCTCATCTAATGTCTTCTTATAATGATCAAGATCGGAAATAGCCATTTCAAGCGCAGCAATTTCCACTGTTTTCTTGTTAAGTTCTGTAAGCGTATCTGCATAACCCTTTGAATATTCATTTTCCGCACGAAGTTGACTTTCGCGTTCTTTTTTCTCTGTTGACTTCTCAACAAGACTTATTCTAATTTTGTTGAGTTTTTCTTTGTCAGTGGCGAAATTTTGAATATCTTCATCTGATGCATATTTTTCTTTTTGAGATTCAAAAGCTTCCTTTTCGTGAAGCTTTTCTTGGTAACTTTTATTATATTGGTGGTATTTTATCATTTCTTCTATTGAATTTAACTCTGCCTTGGATTTATCCTGATCATTCTTAAATCTATTCAATGTCTCTTCATGTTTTTCCCTTTGTTGTTTATTCATTTCCAATTTACTTTCGATTTCTTTGATGTCCTTCTTCAGTTGTTTTACTTGTTCGATGGTCTTTTCCTGTGATGATGATTTAATTACTTCGGAGCTCTTTTTAAGATCATCAACACGCTTCCCCATGATGAGCTTTTTATCTTTCAATTGCTGATATTCGTTTTGAACTTTATCTCGTTTGGAATTCAATTCTTTAACTTTTAATTTGTAATTGGCTTCGCATTCATTGAATTTTTTGTCTATGTCTTTAAAGTCATTATTCAGTTCATTCATTGATTCGATGTGCTCCAATTTGCTTCCACGCAGCTCGTTCAACTTCGCTAAATTTTCAGAATAATCTTTATAGGTTTTCTCAGTATCTGAATATTTCATTTTGAGTTCGTTTTCCCTTGTCATTGCTTGTGATTGTTCATCCATAAGCTTGCTTCGTTCACTTTGAAGATTGGCCTTTCTGTCTTCTTTTTCACTTTTTTCGTTAATAACTTCGTTTTTCTTCCGCAATGAAGGATTAAGCTTTGCTTTCAAATTGTTAATTTCATTCAGTTCCGCAGCTATGTCATCATTTAATTCATTAATCTTCTTCCCAAGTAATTTTGCTTCATCCATAATATCTTTGTTAACTTGACATTCATGGAGATTTGACTTCAAGCGAATTAATTCGTTTTTACCGATTTCGATTTCACTTTTTAGATTTTGTATTTCTTTTTCTCTTGTTGGGATGATATTATTGAAGTTCTGAAGCTCAACCCAATCTGAATGAATGCCTTCGACTGATTCAAGTTTCTGCTTGACTTCGATTTCTTTCTCTTTAAGTGCTTTGATTTTATCAGGAATTCCATCGAGAACGGACTTAATTTGCTCTGTAATGAATTCGTCCCTTTCAGCAATCGATTCGAATTTACGCTTACAAAGAGGACATTGACATTTTTCTTCCTTTGCCTCATCGAGGAAACCTCGGAATATTGATTCTGATTTTTCAGTCTTCGAGAGATCATTCGTGCATCTCTGCAACTCATCTTTGAGTTTATTGACGACATCATCATAATTTTCATCACAAAGGATTTGGATTTTGTCTAACTTTTTGTTGCGTTCATTTATCAAATTTGTAAGATCTTTTTCTTTTGATTTCAAATCGTTGGAAATGATATCAACATCTTTATCCTTCTTTCTCATTTCGACATCTGCTGCTTGGAATGCTATATCACAATTTTTGGATTCATAAGATACAATGTTTAGTGCATTTTTGGAATCTATTGTAATATTTTTCATTTTCTCACGCAATTCTTTGAGTTTTGAATCAAGAGTTAATTGGGCTTTTGCCAGGATGTTTTCGTGTTCAGAGATTGCTCTTTCTGTTGTATCTTGTTCTTCGTATTTCTTCAAAATATCTCTGATGTGATTGAGATCTTCATCTATGCTCTTGGTATCTTCGGCATTCTTTTCAATCTTTTGCTTGATCGATTCAACAGATCTTTCAGATTGCTTCTCTTTTGCGAGCTCATTCTCGGCTGCCTTAAATTCATCTAGTTTATGCTGGCATTCTTTTTCATTGTACGACTCTAGATTTTGAATTTGAGATTCGATTGACTCTAATTCAAGTTTTTTGGCATCTATTTTACTTTGTTGTTCTTTTTTCTTTCTTTGGAGAGTATTCATGCTTATTTTATATGATTCTTCTTCGTTTTTGAGTGATTGTTCCAAATCATATTTTTCCTTCGATATTTCGTCGAATTTATTAACAATTTCTTTGTATGCACCATCATAGTCATTTGTGTTGTAGTTATTTTCGAATTCTGTGATCAATTCCTGAAAGTTTGTAATATGATATTCAAGGACCTTTATGGAGTCTAAGCTTTTAGATAACATATTGTTCTTGTCAGATAGATTTTTATCCAGATCCTTGCGTTCTTTGTTATTCTTATCTAATAATTGGTTATAAAGATTAATATTCTCCTCTGATGATTGGATCTCTTCTTTAAGGGTCTGTTTTTTCGATTCACAATCATCAAGTGGAATAATAGTGCCATTTATCTTCTGCCCTTGTTCATCTTTGATCTTCTTTTGGAATTGAATTTCATTATCGATTTTATCAATTTCCTTCTGCAATTTATCAATGAGTGTCTTCTTTTCTTCGATTTGTTTAATCTTAGATTCTAATATTTTCATTTTTTCATCAAATTTTGTGATCTGATCTTGTAATTCATTGACTTCCTTTGTTAATTCATCTGCACGTTTGCGGTGACCACTACAGATCTCATATTTTTCTGATAAGTGCGTCTGATCCTTTATGGTATCTCCTAATTTCTTCTTAATAGCTTTTACACGATCATTAATAGCCACAACAGCTTTATTGTACTTATCTGAGCCAAATATTTCATCAAATCTCTTCTTTAAATCAGCAGATTTAAATTCAATGGGCCACGTTTGGTCGGCTTGGCGGCAAAAGATAACGTATTCGAGGATAGGCTTTGGTATTCCGAGTAAAACAGGTATTTTTCGGTTAATATTATCGGAAATTGTATCAATTGGTGTGGTATCTTGATATAATGTTGTAATCTTCGTTTGGCATTTTGCACCTTCTATAGTTTTGGTTTTGTCTACTTGTGCAACGCGTTTGACTGTGTATGTTTTGCCATCTATTCCTAAAAATGTTAAACTTACTTCTGGAGTGATTTGCTTTGCATTTAACATATTTAGATCGTAAAAGAAGCTTGAATTGATCTTTTCTGTTGTACATGATCCTGTTAAAGCGTATTTAATGCTTTCGATAATAGTTGATTTACCAGAACCATTGCGCCCAGTGATCAAAATAACCTGATCATCAAAGTCAATTGACTGCTTCCCAGCTGTCGGACTGAACAGTCTGACACCAGAAATCTCCATCTTCAATAATTTCGACATTTTTAAAATTGTGTCACTTTTACGAGGAAGTTCCCTATCTTTCATTTTCGTAAAACTTCATTTCATTTTGTTTTTTTGGATCTCACAGAATAATTGAAGCTAATTTCACTAAAATCTCATTTTGCTTTTTAGTAATTTTTTTTGATTTCTGGAAGAAATTTTAGAAAATTAAAAAAATACATATGATGTAACGGATTCATATATGTGTTCATATAGAAAGCTACGTATGCAGCAATTCCAGTGTTACTCAACATCAAACTAAAATCCGTATACGCATTTGGCGGCTAAACGCGCATTTGACGGCTAGCTCTCAGTTTTATTTTCGACTAAAATTGATACCCCTCGGAAGAACATACTATGGTAGTTCTATAAATGGTATCAAAATCCGTTTTAACTTATATATGGTTTTTTAGATTTGTCAATATAAGTAGATATCGTAGAATTAATCTCAGTCTCCAAATTAACTAAAACGTATTTTTTTACAAATTTTATCAACTGGAATTGTTGCGATGTGCGAATTATCACTTTTTATCAACGAGAGAAATCAAATATATCGAACAGGCGATATGCGAAGCACAATCCTCTTAAAATATCTGAAGTTTTGGATGCAAGTACATGAAACCTAAAAGATGAAGCCTCATAACATGCCATATATCTATGCTCAATGCGCTATAAAGTGTGGTGTTTTCATTGTTTGATTTAGACTAATATTGAGGAAATTTGTCAGAACAAAACGTGATAATCTATAAGAGATTACATTTTATTGCATACCGATAAGGTATATTTTATCTGTACATTAATATTAATATTGATAGACTATACATTAATATTAACATTGACTTGCATTGGTGATTGCTATGATATTGATAGACTATAATGACTATAATTTATTTTTCACAAAATTATCTCAAATTGAAATGATTATTTTTTTATCAGATAACATACTCCATTACTAGTTATTTCCAATTTTAGTTACAAAATTAATATATTGATTATTTAAACGTATGGCGATTAAGGAATGTTTAATTTTGCTAATACACAGCTCTATGTCATGGATAAAGTCTAAATTACCAAGGATGAAGGGAAAAATTTCGGAACTCAAAACTTGATTGATTTTTTTTTAATTGCAATTGTCAGTTTTCTCCATGACAATAGCTAAAGTTATGGCAGAAGAACATATATGTCGAAAATCGGAAAACTTTATTGTAAAAACTAATTTTTTACTTTTTCTTGAGTCTAAAATTTTTCTAGATAAAAATGAGTGAGCCTGATCATGAACTGCAAGCAAAGAAAAAAGTCAGGTTTGCTCCGATGCCTCAGTCACGCCCTTCACTTCATCTGAATGATGACGCGAGTTACAGAAATAATTTAAATCAGCCAAGCAAGCCAGAACCAAAGAAAGATGATGATGATAGCTTCCACAGCGACTCCGAATCTTCTGAACAGAAAGAGGTGCCAAAAGAAATAGAAGAGGCTAAAAAAGAATGGAATCAAGTCGAAAGTCAGCAGAATCAGCTAAATCAAGATATACCATCAGAGCGTGGTGTTGGAGGCACGACAATTGACCGTTCTTCAACAATCACATACTACGATGCATCGATATATCTTTGTGATCAGTCGGAGAAAGTGAGTTGCATGATTCCTGAGATCAAGTTTTCATCTAAAACATGTTTCTGCTTTCCAAAGAAGCCTTCTCAGGGCGCTTTGAAAGCTTTTGGCCACGCATACAGATTATGTAAACTCGAGTTCAATGAAGGAGATTTAACTCATCACAGAATACTCACTAGCCTTCACGTAAGCCTTACAGGCATTACTACACCCCCATTACGCATAGGTCCTCATTGGGAAGATGTTGGTTTCCAATCAACAGATCCTATCAAAGACCTCCGTGGCTCTGGTATGCTCGGTTTATTACTTCCTTTAGGTATGTTCGCTAAATTTAAGGCATTTAGCAATCGTGTCATTAAAATTTCTCGCGGTGATTCTCCATTCCCGCTAATGGTTGTACTTATTGTCTACACAAAGGATACTGTAAATGCTGCAGAATCGACAGATCTGTTAGATGGTGCTAGCACACCAGAAGAAGCTTGGAAGAAAATGCTTTTATACTTCGCAGGCCTCGTCAATATGCTTATTACAGATTGGGTGCGTGATTTCTTATCGTTTGGAACTGATTTTAATCATTTTAATGTAGTTGCAGCTCGTGCAAGAACATCACCCCTTGAAGCACTCAGATGGGGCGAGAAAGCTGAGCATGAAGATGATGCTGTACAAAAGCCTCAACTTGAAGATGCAGATCAAGTATAATTTTATCTTTTTCTAATTTTTTGTTTCATATATAATTTGTTTCTTTGTAAATTGACTTTTTAGAGAATACAGAATTTATAGGAAATCAAAAAAATTATATTCGAAAATATTTTACCCTATTCTCATGCTATAAACCAAATAATGCAACAAAATACTATATGGCTTAATACCATCAAAAGTATAGATAAATTTTCTGATCATATGAAGAAAAATGCAAATAATTTTAATATTTATCATCGAGTTGTCATTATTGAAGTCAAATATCCAATCTAATATGAGTCTATTGCTCAATTTGGTATTGTTATGACTTGATATCATACAAATGTAAAGAATGCATTTTTAAACGTGCATTTTATCCAATATTATGACAAAATTAAATTATGACATGTAATATTTTACATGTCATAATTTTTATTGCTCATGTATACTCCTTTGCAACAGCAGCAGTCTATTGCTATGTTATTGCACCAAAATGCATGTGAAGCATTTGACAAGTATGTGGATGGCAGAATGACTGCACATAACAACTATATATTTCAAATGGTCAAAAGATGCGATTATGATGTGCAAAGTGTCGGTTTCATAGGCGACGATAACATGTTTTATGCGGTTTCCAATGATAAATTCCATGTTATCAAGATTAATGATACTTATTCCGATACAATTGATTTTTCTGAGACACAGTTTTCAAGTACCATACAATCTATCTCACAAAACAAATTCACAAACAATGTATTCTTAGTTTCATCGGGAAATGATATCTCAATACTCAATTCTGAAAATTTAAATATTGCGAAAATCCCTTTAGAGCCCAGGAAAAGGAGTGTATCATGGATGCATGATCCAACTCACACAGATGATAACAAATACACGAAATTCTGCACATACGACGAAAAAGGCGAATTCAAAGTTTTCGACGTTGCTAGATTGCAGTATGAATCCTCTTGTCAGCTTGCACCAGGCTTTGCGAAAATATATCCACACCCATCTGAGCCTTATGTCATCATTGCTGGTGAAATGCTTCAGCTGATCGACACAAGAACCAACGGACGTGTTGCTATGCTCGAAATGCAGCCAGGATTTAGATGCCTCAGCTGGATGCCTGAAGACAGATCTGGTATTATCATTGGCTACGACAATGGTTCGATCGATCTTTTCTCACTTGCTGACCAAAAAGCAATTGTTACTCAGCAAATCTCTTTAGCTCCTATTGCATCCGTAGAATTTTGTCCGAATCAGAGTGGAACAGCTCTAATTGCAAGTGATTCCGAAATTGTTTTCGCAAACTTGAAATCTTGGGGATATGGGAGAATGACAGTAACTAGAACACATCAAGGACATGTTGGACGTATTGTTGATGCTCATTGGTTCGATTCTTCCGCTCAAAATCCTCTTAAGTCGCTTAAAGTCATTTCATGTGATGATCAGAGAATGATCAATGTATTTGAAATGCCAATTGATTATATTCCAGTCTTCCAAGCCTAATTTTTATAACTTTTGTTTTATTTATATTATAAAGATCACTCAACATATCATTATTTATATCATCAATCATAGTATTGTTTATGATTTTCATTTTTAAATATATTTTCTATATATGTAGCATGTTTTCACTTTTATTATTAAACTTTCGATCCTATTGTTATCATAACTTCATTTAATGTGACCAATACAGCTGGGCTATAATAATATATCGCATACAAATGCCATTTAATATGAAATTACTGTTCAATAATATGAAAAGAACAAATAAATCCTTAATATAAGAAACTGCGTATGATTTTACCAGAATTTTACAGAATAGGTAATCATGGGCTTATAATGTATCATTTCATAGCGAGCATGGTAATACTTACGATTTTGTGACAAATTGAAAAATAGAAACCAATTTTTTCATAATGGCAGTTAGAATTTTACTTGACTGGCTATTATCAATATTTTTATCAAAGAAAAAGCATATAGCATAATAGATAAATTGGTGGGAATTTAACAATTGTTCATTTTTTATGCAATTAAAGTGGCATCATGTTATATCTGTTATTAGTGATCATGCTGATATCTCCAATTTTGTTTTATAGGTTTAAGAAAATTGGACATTAGAAAATTATCATACTGACTATTATCAATATATTTATCAAAGAAAAAACATATATCATAATAAAATTAAATTGATTTAACAAAAATTTTCGTAATGGCAGTTAGAACACTATTAGACTGATTATTGTCAATATTTTTATCAAAGAAAAAAACGCATATAATAATACATTTTGATTGGAATTTTGAATTTATCTATCGAGAAAACGTGACAAGAATAAAAACCTCATAGAATTATTTCAATAATTACAAAACGGTTATTTTAAGCCTGTAACTTTGGGCTAAATTTATCATATTTAGTTATAAAACCACCAGATGTGAATGACCACTTTAGTATTCATTTTAAAAATTTTTGCTCACAAATCCGATCATTCAATTTTATTTTATATCTTGTCATATTATTTCCCAAAAATGCTTGTTAATTCAAAGTGATGGGTCTGAATTCAAAAACGATTTGTGAGGGGTTTGAAAAGTGATTTCATTTTTAGATATGACCCAGACATGGCCTCATCCTATCAAAGCAGTCGTTTTTGACTGCGATGGTGTTCTTCTTGACACAATCCCAATCTACCGCAAGGTCAACAGCACAATCATTGGACAAGAGTATCCGGAACATTTAGTCAACAAGACAAACGGCAGAACCGATATCGAAGTCTGCAGATTCATCATCAATGAATTCAAGTTAAACCTCACACCTGAAGAAATGGTTAAGATTCGTTACCAGTATCTCGATAAGTGGCTCCCAGACTGCGAATTAGTTCCAGGCATCCGACGAATCATCGAGACAATCAAGGGTATGGGCCTCAAGATTGCTATCGCCACAAGCTCCCAGAGACACGGCTACAATGATAAGATGGAGAAGCACAAAGACTTAGAGCAGTACTTCGACTACATCCTTTGCGGTGACGAAGTTTCAAATGCTAAGCCAGATCCAGAAATTTTCCAGAAGGCCGCTGCCGCAATCTGTAATTATCCACCAGAGAACGTTCTTGTTTTCGAGGATGCCCCATCTGGTGTTAAGGCTGCTAATGCTGCTGGAATGCCATCTGTTCTCTTATGGAGACAGTCAATCAAACCAGATCCATTCCTTGAGGATCTCCAGGCCAAGCCAACATTGATCATCGATGACTTTGATAACTTTGACTTCAAGACCTTCGATTTCCAGAAGTAAGCGCCTTTTATTATAATTCTTTTATCTAATATTAAATATCGGTATATATAAACTATTCTATTATTAACCTCATATGTTTTTCTTCCCACTTATCTGAATTGAAAATTTGTCATCAACACTGGACTATCTTAAGGGCGTCAGTTGGAGTGTGTAACAAAAGTGCGGCAGTCACTTTTTGGATTCTTACATTTGAATATTTGACACTTTACACGTCAACTCCTGCCATATTTCACTTTTCCCTACACCATTCTGTCAGTTGCAAAAAGGTGACATATCTCATCTGAACTGTCGCACTTTATCACAAATTTGTGTAGTCGTCACAATCTCAGTCTGGAAGAAATTTCTTTCGACTACTTATTTTTGTATAAAACCCCTTAGAATGGTCATATAGTTTTGAAATGTACCAAAAAATGACACATTTCTATATGTTAGTCACCCAGATCTTTGATCAATTTTGGTCATCATGCCAAAAAGGGATAGTTAATAGGCAAATCTTCAATCAGATCAATGAACTAATGAGTTTCGTCCTTGACTCGGATTGTGTTCCACCTAAGTACAATTGCTTAATAGATGATTTCTTTGATAAGCACTTATCAACATTCTTATTGAAGATTATTGATGTTAACAAGCCAAATGATGAGAATTTGCAAATGATAATTCAGCTTGTGAAAATATCTATTAAAATATTCGAGAAACATTTCATAAACTTCCATGTTGAGTTCCTCAAATCAATTTTAGTTATCATCAATATACAAAATACAATATTGTTCAAGTCAGCAGACGACTATTCAAATTTCGATTTCATATCAACTGATTTTGATACAGAACATATCATTTCAGATTTCGAATTATTCATGCAAAACCTCGAAACTACACAACTAACTAAGCTATCATATCTATTAGACATTATTTTGCATATGAAAATTATTTTTCCTTTAGAATTTTCAATATATCATCAATTATCCGATTTTATTACAAATAAAAATGCTAATCCTTATGATTTCACGATGATATTTAATGCCTTACTAACTGTTAAAGAAAATTCGATTCAATCTTGTGCTCCATGTTTATGTGATTTCTTTGTGCAGCATTTCAAAGATGATTAGATTAACGAGACTAATTACTATTTTATCATATTTGTGCTCAAAAAATGCAAATTTGAAAACATTGATATATGTTATAACAATATTTCGCACTATATATCAAAAAAAGATCTTTTAGCTTTACAGTCTGTTTACCCTGATAAACAGCAATCGTTATTAAACCTTTGCTTATTAAAATTTCCAATCTCAGACATTATATCAGTAATTGATGAGTTAAGTGGTACATTTGATATAGACATATCAAGTAAAATCCATCTAATGACTCAGATTGATTTACAAAACATGATTAAAATTATCGGAAAGGTAAATTTGGATTCACTTTAAAAACTTGAAGAAGGACTGTTAACACTCGAATATAGTGAAGCTAGACTCAACCTTTTGAAAGAAATTCACACGATCACAAATGATCGAGAAATTATTCAGAAATCTGTTGAGAATAGAAGTGAATTGGGATCCTACATCTATTCACAAAGCAATACTGGTGAAATTACACAAAATTGCATTCATAATCCTGATAACATCGGATTCGCGCTTGCTTTGTTACACAAAGTCCAAGAATCTGGTGAAATTGTAATCAGTATAGAAGATGCAGCTAGTATTTTTAATAATTTAACTCATAAATCAGGAAAATTCATTTTCGAAATTTTGATCGAAATTCCTCTTTAAACAGCGAAGCCCAGAATCTCACCCTTGCACTAGAAATACAGACTGACTGGTTCTCAAAGCTCGATGTTGACGTGAAATACGTTTTTCTTTACAGAATTCATGCATTTTCTAATTTAATGCAAAATCAAAAGTGGGTTAAGATATTTGAAGCAACAGGAGGTGCAGAGATACTAATAAAAATTGCATTACTAGTAGCACAAGGTATGGTTTCATATTCCAACGATGAATTAGATATAATTTTGAAAGTAGCACGCGAAGTCATCATTCACTGCCCTGATACTATTCTCAAGTTCGAACCCGGCGATTTCATGATTGCTGCAAATCCAAAATCCATTCCATCAATCTCCTTCTTTTCTGAGATCTGCACCATCTACCCTTATGTTCTCAACTCTTTAACAGAGCCATAATCACTTGTTAGAGCTTTGGCTATCGACGAGTAGTGCAATGACAAGGATTCCATCTTCAAAATCATTATGCCTTCAAGAACTATCCAGACATTGTTGGAATGATGTGCAATTTGTGCGAGCAATCTTTCGACAATTTAGTCGAAGGTTTTCCAGACTTGTTTGCACAAATCAGCCTACAGATACCGATGTAACATAGGTTGAGACTATTTGAAACCTTCTCCGAGTGCTTCTTGAAGCGCTTCAACTTCCCTCAGGATCCAATGGCAAGACTAGATTTTGTTTCTCCTTCACCGGAATATTTGAAGTCGACATTTTCATGCTTCGTCTCTCTTTTCCCACATTTGGACGAAATCAAGTACTATGAGGAGATATTTCACGTGATAATAACGCAAATATTACTGGATTCCTCGATCTACTATGAACCATTCAACGAATTCTTGAATTTCATAATGATGATGCTCGACAGTTTCAGCGATTTGGTTGTTAAATCATTCCCGATAATTATAAGCGCCAGAGATGACTACAAGAACATAGAAACAGAAGAATTAACCTCGTTTGCAAAATCAAAGAATTTCTCAGGCAAAAGTATATCGACAGAAATTGCTTCGACTTTGTACAAAAATGTTCAATTTCGAAATTTGATTCTTTCTGACTTCTTTGCTGAAGGAACATGGCAGAATGAGCTGCAGAAAATATTCGCAAACATGCTCCTCTTTCCATAAGATATAATCAGTTCATAAAATTTCGAAAAACATTTTGGAGAAGAAAATCTTGAAAACTCAATAACAAAATTCGCAGAAATTGAGTATTTATCAGACAACAACTTTGATGGAAACATAATTTTCTCGAAGAATGGAATGATATTGGCTTTAGAAAATAGACCACAGCCAATGAATTATCCAATTATACTCGAAACAATACAAATAGTGAAGCAAAGCATCCTCGCAAAGGTTACGCGCACGCATGCATACGAGCAGATTGTTTCCAGGATGGATGCAGAGCATTCTAATCCTAATTTCTGCATAGACAGGCTCTTCGAGATCATGTCTGAAGAAAATCCGGATTCAGTCAGATTGAGCTCGGTTTCAGAGAGAATCAAGTCAATGTTCAACAGCGAGTCAAAGTACGTTGTCAATTTCCTTGAGAGAAAGGACCACATGGATTTTTTATTGAACAAGCACGAATCAGTCAGAAAGACGTATTAATCGATTCTAGCACCAGCTTACAACATTTCACCTAACGAAAAAGTCTTGGGTTCTATCTTAGACCCAGTCAACGAAAAACTTTGTGAAAAATGGATGATTTGCGAGAGTTTGCTTAAAATTTTCGGCAGCATCAAAATAAACCAGTCGAATGTCATACAGAAGCTTTGTCCATTTGTTATAAATGATATAGAAAACTACGAAAGTTTGCACCGAGACGAAGGAATCTATGAAAAAATAGATCTTTCAGGTTTATTCGAAATTTTTAAAAAATTATTAGTAATGAGACATTATATGGCCAGCTTCTTCAAATTATGACATTCAACGATATGTTTAAGTCGCCTAAACACATCAAGTCATTCATGAAGTTTATCAGTGTAGCTTTAAACAACAAGAAAGAGCTACAAGTTCCTCTGTTTAAAGTATTAGACAACTCCATTGCTCCATTTGTCGTCAGTCATTTATTCATCACAAGTATATCGATAAACGACCATTACAGAGATCGCCACAACAAGCAGATTCTCTCGTTCATAAACAAGACAAACACCGAATACAAACTGAACTTCTTGAGTGAATTAACAAGAGATGCTGTCGCGTGTTCAGAAACTATATACGAATGATTCTTCAATAACTTCACTCTTTGGACAGAAACTTTTCTTTTTGACATGAATTAAAAATACGCGAAAAGTTCGCACAGCTTGTATGGGCGATAATCAATGCTTGCGTGCCCGACGACAAGCCAATGATGCTGAATACTATTTTCGAAGTCTTATTCTCAATGATACCAAGCCTAGTCAAAGCGCGCAAGAATACGTATTCTTTCCTGGACGATGATGTTGAAATTAGCGGCAAAACATTCCCCGATGGAGACTTCTTCAAGTTATTAAGGTCGATTATATCAGCTGGGCACCTTCAAGGTGATGTTATAAAGAACTCACAGCGCCTCTACAAGTATATTATTGGCCTACAGAAAAACGATCTACCAGGTAATTTTTTGAGGATCCACATTTTGTACTTCATGTTCAAAGTTGTTCCGCCTGAGAAAGGGGCCTTGCTTTTTGCCGGATTTGATTACCAGAACTTCATTGCATAACTTTCTAATTTCGCTTTCGAAGGCTTATTGATAACCCCGCAGATCAACATCTTGCATAATATTTTGATTAGGACTCCAAGACAGTATTTGAGGATTTTCTTTGCATCTGAAGTATTTAAGAACGCTTTATCATGGATGTTCTATCCGAATAACGAAAATCCTGCAGATTTTGCTCGATCATAGACAAAACACTCTGAGTTTGGCAGAAGGATGCATGAATATGATTTGATACATCACAAAATGGTTTCTCATCAACAAGCGAAAAGAAACTGAACTATTTACAACACCAAAATTGCCTTCAGATCACATTATTTCATATTTAGTAGAGATTGAAGCGCTGTATATCAGTAGGTATTACATTGAGAACAAAGGAAAGAAATCTTTCTTCGGTAAAAATTATATTTCGGAACTTAAAAAAGAATGGGAAGAAAGATCAATTGATCCACAGCATCTGCTGAATGTAGCTCTTTCGCAAAAACAAGATACGAATGGTTACTTCAGCTTGATTTTATCTCTATCTTTCATTGATCAAAAAATCTCTGAAAGTATAATGAATTTAATTGCAGATATGAATATTATGGAGAGAGTTCATGAGGATGCGAAATATTTAGCGGCAGCCTTCATCAATGAATATTCTCAATTTGTGATTGATCACGATGAAAGCAATTCAGACAAAATTTCATCGATTGTGCTCCGCGAGTTTTGTTCCCAATAAGAAATATACAATGATCTTTGCTTATCGGTTGCACGAATAATTAATTTACAGATTTCAGACCAAATTGATGAGTATATTACAAAGATTACCACCAATATTGTTGAAATATCTGATTTTGGTGATGGATTTCTCAAATTTTGTGAAGCTATTCAAAAACTTGGAAAATTCACCGGCAAACAAAGCTTGGTCACTCGCGCAAATTCACTAGTTGGTGAGGCGGTTAAGATAGTGAATAAATCTCTCGAACAACAAAATTTATTGAAACCAATTAAAAACATCAAAACCGGATTTATCTTTATCAAAACTCTATATCCAGATCAGCCAATCGAATACTTGAACGACATCAATTCTCTTGGAATGAAAGTTAGATAATTTGGAAATCTAATTGCAACGGCGGTTATTGAAGAGATAGAGCATTATATGTTAAACTAATATTCTACGACTATTTGCCCACACAAAATTCAAACACTCTTAAGATCAAACTTTATTTTGTCCTTTCTTTATTTTTAAATAAACTATCTTGTTTGTTATTATAAAATCGCATCAAATCATATTTTATATTTGAAAGGTTTCATCAAAAAAATATTTTTGGAAAACCTCCCATAATATGTATATTGTCTAAATATTCTATTTTTAAATGAAGTTTTCACCTTAATCATTTGGTCACTTTTTATTCAAAATATAAATTAATATAAAATAAATATTATTATAAATATCTTTAAGTTTAAAAAATACGAGTTTTCATAAAAACCTAAAAACGGTTAATTTACGATAAACGATAATTTGAAAGAGAAAATTTTACTGTTTATCTTCATTTTATCTCTTCATTTTAAAACATGACCTGCTGCTCATGCATGGCTCGTACCATCATTGGTATTGTTAACCTTGTTATTCTCATCATTATCGCTATCTGCTGCTGGGTTGGCCGCAACGTCTTCACAGAATACAAGCTCGACAACATCAAAGACTTCAAGAATCAGACAATTTACATCATTGTCGTCTTTATCTTTGTTGCAATCGTCTGTATCATTGGTTTCTTCATGATCTGCTGTGGTGGCTTCAAGTGCTTCCGCTGCACATACGCATTCTTCTACCTCGTCATCGTCATTGTTGAAATCATTCTTGTTGCCCTCGCTGTTAAATTCTCCAGCAAGGCTATGACCTACGCGCAGAAATTCTGGGACGAATACAAGAATCAGACTCTTGTTCAGGATGTCGAATTGGCCCTTCAGTGCTGTGGTTTCAATGAGTCCTACACAGATGGTACAGTTTGCGGTTACAACTACACAGCTGACAACAAGACAAGTGCTCCAACATGCTATACTCAGGTTAATGATCTCGTCAAGAAGAACAAGAAGTATGCTATGATTGGTGGTATCATCATCCTCGTTCTCCAGATCATCCTCTTCATCTACGCTACATGGTACGGCTTCTGCTACAAAGATGAGGAACAGGATGATAACGAAGGTATGACAGCTCAAGCTTAAATTTGATTAAAGTATTCATTTGTATCCTGTAAAAATATGCAAAAAGTATTTTTGCTTTAAAAAATGAATTTATCATGAGGGGAACAGTCTAAAATTCGAGAGATTCTCTTTGATTTTCTTCATTATTGAATTTAATAAGTAATTTGGCCTGTAATTTAACATGTTCTTCTTCAACTAAACGAAATTATTTTGGTTTATCGTTTGTTTTCATTTCGGCATTTGATTAGATATATATTGTCCACGCGTTATGTCGGTTGAAAAGCTTTGTATTCAGCAGCAATATCAACACCAAGTTAAATGTCAATATTCTTCTGTATGATGAAACATTATGATGATAAATCAAGTATGAAATATTAAAAATTAATAAAGAAACAGCTGTCAAAACTCTTGATGTGATTCTTTTGAAACCTTAGCACTCGTTTTATGTGACATTTGTGTTGATATTTTAGGAGAAATCAATTCGATGACAGTAATGATTTTTATTGGATTTTATAAACAAAAATTTTTGAATCTAAAAATCTACAAATGTTTTTGTGATTTTTGTATAAAATCTAAAATTTTCAAAAGAACAAAATCGATATATCGATTTTATAATATGTTTATGATATATTTATCAAATAGTTTTCCAAAATATAAAAAAATCTTGAAATCAGACAAAAGAAACACAAAGAAACTAGTAATAAATCACTATATTATTACATGTCTCCGTTATTGTAGCAGATATTGATCATCTAATCACAGAATTTAATTTTTTTCCATGGAATTGGGGGTTATGAATGCATACCATTACGAAATGCCAGATACTATCTGAAGTCTACATAATTTGTGAATCAAATTACCTAGTACACTATCATTATTCTTGAACAACAACGACGATAAATAAAATCAAGAATTTTCCATGTTGTTGATTGTTATTGACGATGATTTTATTCACACTCTTGAAGCCAACTAAAATCCAAAGACTTCTGATATACAATGACTTATATCCACCGAAAGACCTTTCTCGAAACATGACAATGAAATATTACTAAAAAAAGTTACGAAATCTGTGACCATCAACTTATTCATGACCTAAATTACAACAATTCCTTTTTAATGGTCAGTAAAATTTCGTCTAAAATTCCCAATTATTAATTCCAAAATAAAAGACAAAATATTAAACGAAATGCTTTCATTGTAGTGATGAAATCTTTTCAAATATTACATTTAATACAACTGCTATCCAGAAAATCAATCCAATTTTATTGATATTTCCCAAGATATGAAATTCAATAATAAATTCGCTATGGTATATTATCATATACAAAGTATGATGCAGACTTGCATCAAAACTATTCTGCAAGATCATCTTTGAATATTCAGATGGAAAAACAAGAAAACAAACTAAAGGAATACTAAAAGTCGAATAACTATAATACGTATTGAATTATCATCATCCAAACTTGATGTAAGCGATGATAATTTTTATAAATAACATTAGACTTGATGAATTCAGGAATTCGTCAAGAGAAATCCTTAAATTTTTCCAAGATTGAGCAAAATCTACCATTTCTCTTTATTAAGAATTAAAATCGAGATAAAATCTGATCGAATAGCAGTTAAAATTCTGAAATAGAAGAACATTGGCGCTTACATTACTGTTGACATTGCAATAAGTACTGCAAATGTTCAATATATGCCAAAAATTTATTTTGATTTCCAATATTGATCAAGGATTAATTTCCACACAGCTATTCATTTAGTCTACCCAGTAACAAAAAGGAATTAAACTAAATAGAGCTTTATTTGGATATTTTTGATAAAATTTGATCTGCATTTTAATGAGGATCGTTGGTGATTACTCTTTAACGTCCTTCAACGAAAAATATAAACAAAAAGGATAAAATGTCCAAGTATTGGAGCCTAATCCAACCCACTAACTTAATTTCCGAAATTATTCGTTATATACGCCAGCCGAATGTGTTCGAGTGTTTAATTAAGAACCAAAAGGACATCATTAATTGCTGGAAATTAAAGACCAAATCGGTGGAAAATGTTTGATATCGTATAAATTTCCAAAAACCAGTTTGTTCTGAGTAAATATAGATGAAGAATAAAAATACAGCAAAAATTTCGAAATTGTGACAAATTAATATTTTATGAGAGGAGACCGTTTACTTTATAATTAAAGCTTTAATTATCGATCATATCATTGCAAGGATTCGATAAAACAACGAAATTTTTTGAATGGAAAATTTTACTTACAATTCACAATTTACGAAAATCTGGGTGATGAAATCAAATTTTTGAGCTAGAAATGAACATTCACTAGCTAATATAGATTGAATAGAATTAAAACAATCTCTAAAGCATTGAATATTTGAAATATTATGTGGAATGTCCGAGATCGTTTGGACAATCTCGATGATCGCACTGGCTATGTTCTCACTACTAAACTTGGTCCAGCATTCTGTCGTCATTAAACAATATATCATAGGAACTATAATTTTTTCATAAATAAAGGGACTAGCTTGAATATCTATCATGTGCTCTATATACATCTGTGGGGTTATCACTCTAGTGTTAAACTTAAGCAATTTAAGAATCTGAAGTTCTGCTTGAACTATGTCATCAACTGTTATATTATCTAATTCTGTAATCAAATACTGGCAGAATGAGTCATACTCATCGCCTTCTAACTTGTTTGCTATGAATAAACATGTGCCTGCTAATAATTTTGCTTTTTCATTCGATATTGATGTCAATGATGAAATAAGGTCATATAGCTTTACTGCCATGGAAGTCACGTTATGATTGAGATTTGTATTTAGGCTAAAGTGTATCATCCATTCAATGATTAAATAACGGGATGACACGAATTGATTCGAAAATTCTGTGTTGTTCTTCAATTGATTGCAAATTTTATGGCTTTCATTACATCTGTATACTTTAAAGAGGTTTTTAGCGGATGGTGAGGGCTGTTTGAATTCTATTGCAGGAATTTGTTTTGATTCTATTAAAGGATTCCTTTCTGTCATTGATTTTTGGTAACGCAAGGTCGTTAGTGTCGGTATAATATCAGAAAACCATGGGTTGCGCAAAGTTAAAGAAGATTGTGGTATCATCTGTAGCATAAATTTGGCGGGGAAAAATTTAAATCTAAAAAAAATTGTGTATGAAATCTTATTGAAATTTTTGAAAAATCCGAAAATTTTCAATTCACATCGTCAGCTGATTTAAATCGCGAATCTTCATATACGAACGGATCCCTTCTCCGAGTGTTCGTACATTTAATATGCTTTTTGAGAGCAAATTCCAAATAATAAACGTCTTTATAATTTTCTATTTGAGGTTTTTGTGTGAACATTATATATATTTCAGATATAGTATTTATCTTCTAATTTTAAACGATCTATGATTGCAAAAGTGCCCAAACCAAGCGACTTTTTAAAATCATGCTCTAGAAGCAATAATGGATGAGTACCATCGATTTTTTTTAAAAGTTATCAAAAGTTTCTCCTTTAGCATATTGATATCAGCGTCCGAAATCATATATATTAAAACAAATTTGGTGAGATACAGTAACTTTTATGAAAAGTCATCCCAAACGTTAAAAATATACATGGGAGGATACATACATGCTATGTTGAAAGTTTAAAAGCTTCCAATTTTTCCTTCATCATTGAATAATTTGTGTTCGATTTTTTTCAAAAGTGTGGAAATATAACCTTTCAAAATTATGCAACTACTTATAACCATACAACCTTTGCCACGTCTCCCATTTCCCGGTATGACACCCAGTGGCAGTATTTCTAATGAGAATAAAAATTTTGAAATGAATAATTTTGTATAAATAATCAATTTGAGAAGAATACTATATGAAGCATATTTCACCACTGGTAAAAGTACCATATTTTATCTCCGATTGCTGAAAATACAGCTTTAGAGAAAACGCAAACAATCGGATTCTGTTTATGAGTAGATTAAACCTTGTGTGTATATAAATCATTCATATTATAGTTTTCTCAATTTGTTTTTCTTATCCAAATTATGAAATAGTGTTTTCTTTAGCCAATCAAATTTAAAATCATGACTAATATTGGTGTTTTTCATAATTTATACATATAAAATTATATTGTAGATATATAGAATTTATTTCACATGTGTTAGATGACACAACTATTAGTTTTTAACATCCCAGCAAAAATAATATCAAACGAATAAACATTAAAAGCTTCTATTAACTTTCAGGAAAGATAATAAGTACTATATCGCTTATTGCACAATAGCAACTTGTTCACAAACATCTTCTTTATATATCGTATCATATAAATCGATGTGTCATAATAAAGGAAATATTATTCTTGTTTTAGGGAAAACAAATAATATAATTTCTTGCATATATGCCCTGCGAATTAAATATAATTTGACTGAAAAAATTGATATTTTCAAATCTATGTGAATATATTAAGGAGATGTTGATCGTTATTAAACGGAATCTATCACATTTGTTAAGCGCCAAAATGTGGAATTAGCAATTTTAATAATAATGCAATATTGACTCAGAATTCCTCTCATATTACCAGAAAGAATATGTCATATACATCAAACTCAAAATGAAAGCCAAAAAGAAAGAGTATATACTCAATGAATCTTTATCAACCTCACCTAAGCACAACCATAATCAAAGATTTGTAAATATTGATACCAAGCCAAATATATTTATCATGACATGATCGTTCATCTAAAGAAGCAAATTTTAGATATCAAATTATATAAATCGAAAAAAAAGGTTTTACAATATCGAGTCACTTCATTGAATCTAAGTAGTAATAATGAAAGTACACCAATAATTACGAAAGAATAATTTAAATTTGTAATTTCGAAAGTTGCGTTTGGAAGCAGCAGAATGATAAGTAAGCATCTATGTTAGGTGCATATATTGCGTTCTGAATGAGATTAAATGCAAATCTCTGACTAACGTATGAAAGTTTTGGAAATAATTGGTTGATTACGTGATAATTGATCGTAACGCACTAATAAGACATGGTATAAAGGTTTGAATATATGCGGTTGAGTCTTATAACTGAAACAAGAAGCAAGAATTGATTTTAATCTTCGAAAATAATTTTTACAGATTTATTTTAAACATTCGAGGTCAATGACAGTCTATTTAATATAAACATCAACAAGTCTATCAAACCAAATGACTTTGTCCCTTTTCAATATTTTCTCCGATTATTACATGAAATATAGGAATCTTTGATGCTTTTCAATCTAAATTTCGCAAAATATTCGTACGATTTATTTTTGATGTTTCAGCCACGTAAAAGTGACACTATTTATTCATTTCACCTCATTTCTGAATTACCTTAATTTTCTAATTATCATGATAGATTTGATGATGAGGAATCCAAATATCAAATAATTATTTTTTTGAAATATTTACATTTTATTTAAATTTTTTAATATGTCAGTGATTCGCTTATATACGAGTGCTGGCTTAGATGATCCTAATCCAAGAATGAACCAATACGGTGCTCAGTACACAGGTGAGCAGTTCTTACAGTTAGCCTGCTACACACACGGTATTGAGTACAACAATACATATGTGGTTAGGTACATCTCTCGCTACGGTTATGAAGCTGTTTTGAATTATCAAGATACATTGGAGCAACAGGGGCTCGTTGACGATATGCATCTTTTTATTGCTTGGGCTTCAGATACCCGTCCACTTCCATATCCGCAATACAATTCTCAGCAACAGGTTGGATACCAATCCCAGCCACAAGTCAATTTACCGCAACTTGAACTTCCGAATTTGCAATCTCAATCTTTCCAAACACAACAACAACAAGCATCTTACTTTAACTTTGATATTCCTCAGTTCGAATCCGGAATCATGCCACAGGAAATCCAACAATACGATTCTGTTTCTCAGTTTGATCCTAACGCTCAAGAACAATCGGCGGATGATCTTGATGTTAGAATTAAGACTGTTGATAGCTTCGATACATCAGTTTTCGATACACAAACACAACTTGGTTTCCACGATCAGGATTCAGAAACCATCCAGGCTTACACACTGAATGGATTCCAGACAAACACATTGATGCCTGTTACATACGGTAAATCGTATTCATTCTCACAAGTTATTTCCGCAGCTACAGAATCTCTCGGACTTAGATATGAAGATTACTCAATCTTGCTTGTCTTCTCCGACGATGATATGCGCTGGTTCGATCACAGCAAGTACCTTGAAGACTACTCCGTCTTCAACGGCATGAAATTCTGCATCTTCCCAACAGAATACCAGATCAAGGTCGAATCAACAGTTTTCAACAACACAAACCAATACATCATCGGTATCACAGATACAGTCGAGACAATCGTCAAGAAGATCGCTCAGGTCGAAAACATCGAAAATCCTTCCGACTTCACATTATTCAGAGAAGAGGAAAAGGATAAGGATGGAAAGAAGAAGAAGACTTTACGTCCACTTTCCTTATTCCAGGATCTTCCACATCAGTGCGATGATTTCAAGTCTCTTGTCTTAAAGCGTCGCTTCTTCATTTTCTCTGCTGCTGATTTGGTTTCACCAGCATCTATCTTAATGGCTTTCGATGATGCCTTCGACGAAATCAGAACAAACAAGAAGATCTACATGAGCGAAGACACAGCTGTCGAATTAACAGCTTACGCTTATGTTGTCGATCACCCAGAATTGAGGCTCGACAGCGACAATCCACCAGAAACAAAGAAGCACAGACCATATCAATACAAGAATGGAAAGAACTTCAACAAGCAGGTTTACGACTTCCTCTCCTCAAGAGGTCTTCCTGACACAAACAACGCTGCTCGTCTTTTCATCCGTATCGCACGTACACTTCCAGGCTTCGGCATGATCCGCTTCAAGTGTTTCATCGAAGTCGACAAGGTCGAAACAAGATGCGAATGCCTTTGCACACCACACGACTTCCTTATCTACAACGAGGAAGCCAGGAAGACATACTACCGCATTCCATACCACTCCATCGTTAACCTCACAAACGAAGAAGATGTCGTCACAGTCAACTACTCACTCCAGAGGAACGTCGGCTCAGTCAACATTCGTGCCGGCCACTCCGAAGAGATCTACGACGTCATCCAGTCATTCCACACAATCCAGCGCAACCTCCTTCTCGAGCGTGCTCGTCTTCGTCTCGAAGGCAAGTGGCGTGGCCCAGTTTCTGAGATGGATCGTCTCAAGCTCGATACATACAACAGCATCTCAGATAAGGAGCCAAAGCAGATCGAATACGATAAGTCCTTCACAGGTAAGATGGTTCTCCAGCTCGCCATGAAGGAGCTCCGCCTTCCAGTCGAGAAGATCGACGACTACGCAGTTCTTTGCCAGATCCACACAAACAGAAAGTGGCTCAACAACGACGTCACAGTCGGTCAGCTTGGTGTCTTCGAAGGTTCCAAGCTCTACATCCTCACAAAGAAGGTAAAGATCAACGTCAAGTTCGGTGAACAGGATGAGAAGCTCTTCCTCGATCTCACAGAGCCGTGCCAGTCTGTCGTTACAGACATCTTCAAGCAGGTCAACCAGCCATATGTCCACGGTTACGCTCTCTTCCACCACAAGAACAACGAAATGGAGCCACTCGATTACAAGTACTCCATCCCAGAGCAGACATTGCACTTCCAGACACTTTACCTCAAGCGTCGTTTCTTCATGCTTTCCAAGGATGACTTTGCTTCCGTCCAGCTTTCTAAGATCGGTTACGCAGACTCTCACGACTACTTCCTCAACGCTCAGTGCCAGGCAACAGACTCCGTCCTCCAGGAACTCACAACACTTTCCCTTTTGATTGATGGAAAGGATGATGCCTACGTCCAGTCCAAGGACTTCCAGCTCGAAAAGTGGGTCCCAGCAAGCTACAAGATGAACAAGGCCTTCAAGCAGAAGTTCATCAAGGAGTTCCCATCATACCCACGCCAGGAGAAGGAAATCAACTACATCAGAAAGTACATGAAGATTGTCAGAGATGTTCCATACTTCGGTGCTGAAATGCAGAACGTTAAGTATCGTGTCATCGATCTCAAGAACAAGAAGAAAGGAAAGGATCTTAACGGTGAATTCCGTTACTGCCCACTTCTCGTTTATCTCATGGATGATAACGGCAAGCAGGTTTACAAGATCCCATGGACACTCGTTATTCGTACAAAGATCATGAAGGATTCTATCCACTTCACATTCTGCGACTCCACACACCACACATCCAAAGAAAACGTCGTCACACTCGAAATCAGAACAAAGGATATGCAGAGATTCCAGACAATGGTCGATGGCTCCCTCAACATTTACCAGCAGATGCTTAAGGAGCGTCAGCGCGAACTCCAGAGACAGCGTGCCGAAACAGCGCAGAAGCTTGCCGGTGGCTGGCAGGATCAGTATGGTGTCATCCACGGTCCTATGATCGATCTCATGATCTCACCAGATCTCGGCGGCTACAAGAAGAGCAAGCTCACATTCTGGATCGATCTCGCCGCAACAGGTGACGAACTTGTAGACCAGATGTCCAGATACTTCAAGATCGATCAGAAGCCGAACCAAGTCTACAGCGTCGTTATCATTTCTCCAGATGGTAACTTCTCATGGGTTGGTCCTAAGGAGTCTCTCCTCGACATCAGCCCAACACGTAAGTCACACCTTGTCATCTTGAACACAACACCACTCATGAAGATCACATCCGCTTCCAACATCTCCAAGACAATCAAGCTCGATATCACACAGCCACTTAAGGATCTCCTTAAGAACATCGCAGGTAAGTACGGTATCTCCAACTTCCTTGGTTACACACTCTTCACACCAAACTCCCAGAACAACGGCGAACTCGTTCCACTCGAACTCGTCAAGTCCATCCCAGAACAGACTTACAACTTCGATGATATCGTCTTCCGCCGTCGTTTCTACATGATTTCTCGTGCCGACTTCCTCGATAACCGTGCTCTCTGGCAGACATACTCCGATATCGTCGAGCTCGTTCTCAGCGGTTCCATGGATCTCACAAACGAACAGGTCGCTGAACTCGCATACTACCAGCTCATCGCTGAAAAGAACGAGAAGCTCGAGGCCAAGAACATCCCAGACGATCTCAACAAGTACGTTCCAAAGAACATGAAGCTCGCAAGGACAATGGCTAAGGACCTCAAGAACTATTGCAAAGTCATGCCAATCGAAGATCCAAACGATGCTCGTAGAAAGTACATCGCTCTCGCTCGTTCAATCGAAACATTCGGCTCTGAAATCTATCAGGTCCAGTACTTCGATAACGTCAAGGGCAAGGTTGTCGCCAAGGACTGCCTCCTTTACGTCACACCATACAAGATCTACACAGTTGATCTCCAGACAAAGAAGAAGTTAATGTGCTTCGAGTACTGCAACCTCCTCGATGTCAACCAGGTCGACGACATGCTCTCACTCACACACTGCACAAACAACGGCCACAGACTCTTCGATCTCTTCAAGAGCCCACAGGCCGCCCTCATCAAGCAGATCATCACATCATACATCCACATTGGTATCGAAATTCTCAACAACGCTATCGCAGAAGGTCTCGATGTTGAAGAAGTCGCTACATGCTACAGAATCACCGTTAACGCATCTTATGTTCTTGCAGAAAAGAACATCAGCCAGTCTATCGCCCTCGATAGCCGCCTTAACGGCAAGCAGGTATCTGCCAGAGTCAGCAAGCTCATGGGTCTCCACCCAAGAGGCGAGTACGCATGCATGCTCAACTTCACACCACAGGATCACAAATGGTGCTTGGACAACGAGCTCATTGGTAACCTTCGCCCATACGAGAACATCTCAATGTCCGTCTTCAACCGCTACATGAAGATCAAGATCTCTCTCGATGGTGTCACCTACACATACCCAGCTGTTGATGTCACAAAGACAATCAGAGAGCTCATCCCACGTCTCGCTGCTCACTTCGATATCGAGATGCCAGTTGGCTACTCAATCATCAGAGCTGACAACAATGAGCCACTCGACCTCAGATACACAATCCCAGAGCAGGCACCAATCTTCGACGCCTTCATCTTCAGACGTATCTACTTCATCACATCCAAGTACGATATGCAGAACGACTTCATCGTCACAAAGCTTGCCGAAGACTTCAAGATGTCCGCACTCAACGGTGGTGCTATCATTTCCGAGACAGAAATGCTCGAACTCGCTGTTTACGATGTCTTCATGCACTCCGACAACCCAGAATCTGTCAAGAAGATGGTCTTCAACTCTCTCGACGGATTCCTTCCAGCTGGTATGGCAAGCAAGCCACAATACATCACAAAGCTCAACAACATTCTCGCAACAACACCAGCTATGTCTTCTGGCAACGCTGCTCGTCAGTACATTCTCCAGGTCTCCAAGCTCAACGGCTTCGATAGACAAGTCTTCAACGCTAAGGTCATCGATGATGAGAAGAAGGAAGAACTTCCAGTCCACCTTACAGTTTCATCCACACAGCTCAAGGTTACATACGACACAACATCCCGCGAGACAATCTCCGTCTCTATGAAGCACGTTCTCAACTGCCAGTCCATCCAGGACGATCTTCGTATCAGAATCGAATCCGACGAAGGTGATTCTACAGTTATGAAGATCCGCACACAGGAGGCTGAGCAGATCGAGAAGAAGATCACACAGATCATCAAGTGCGTCGTCCCAGACTTGAAGACGCGCGAACAGGTCATGAAGACATGCTTCTACAACACCAACAACATCCCACACGAAGCTGGCGAAGTCCCAATTATTTTCGCTTCCAGATTCAACGAGAGAAGACCACGTGTCATCATGATCAACCCGAACAAGACAGCAGCTCAGGCAGTCGAACTCCTTCAGCAGCACTTCTTCATCAAGGATCCATCCTACAGGATCGGCTTCTTCGCATCCGATTACTCCTTCGGATTCCTTGGCGATGCAATGCCGCTCAAGAACATCTACACTCGCCCAGATATCGTTCTCTACTTCATGAAGCCATCAACAGAGTCATACATCGAGTCTGCTCTCAACTTCATTACCAAGCATAAGATCCAGATTGATGATCCAATCAACACAATCTGCCAGACAATCCTTGGCCAGCTCGGCATGGGTGTTGAAGATGGCTACACACTTTACACACCAGACTTCACACCACTCGATATCGCTCTCTCACTTCCATACCAGACAGACATGATCTGGGATCTCTACCTCAGACGCCGCTTCTACGTCTTCACATACCAGTTCTTCGACAAGCCAGAGAACATCAGCTCACTCTACGACGATTGCAAGCTCGCTGTCACAAGCGGCTCAATCCCAACAACAGAGGATCTTGCAGCATATCTCGGTATCTACTCCGTTTATGCTCAGATTGCTTCTGTCTCTGACTTCAACGCTCACCTCGAGAAGTTCGGCACAGCCAGCGTTCTCCCAATTGCATTCCAGAACTCTGAGAATGCTATCAAGAAGGTCGACACAATCAGCCGCTCCATCATCCCGATCAGCGCTCCAGATGCTCAGGCAAAGTACATCGCTGAAGTGTGCCAGCTTCGCGGCTTCGGTGCTGAATACCACGATGTCGAGTTCAAGACAGCCTTCAAGGACTGGCGCCCAGGTGTTCTTTCACTTTCTCCATTCTTCATCCAGGTTGAGACAGGTGGTAAGATTGTTGATACAATCGATTACACAAAGATCATCCACTACTACCCAGACGAGACTGGATGCATCATCCTTCGTTACTACAATGATAACAACTTCATCAACTTCATCCAGATCAGATCTCCACACACAAACCAGATCTTCACATACATCAACACACTCGCCCACTTCATGAACCAGTACGGCCACTTGCTCTCCATCGATGAAATCCGTGCCATCCTTCTCAAGCTCAAGAACAACCCGAACGGCGGAGAACTCGGTTATGGCCAGGATTACGATCCTGGACTCTTCCAGTTCGACAACATGGACTTGACATCATTCGATACTGATAACCTCAAGATCGAAGATATCAACCTCGACTACCTCGAAAAGAACAGAGACTACGACGACTACACATTTGGAGGCAATGATGTTCAGGTCCAGTTCGACCTCCATGACGCTCCAGATGCTGTCATGGCTGCTTACAACGATCCAAGCAACTGGTGGAAGGCCAACCAGCTCGGCCACAGCATCAACAAGTCTAAGAACGCTATGGAGAACATCGAGAGATGCCTCCGCCAGATCATGGACGACTTCAACAAGATGACACCAGAGCAGTTCAACGCTCGTCTCAACGCTATCGACGATATGATGGCCCTTATCAACCCAGACGATCTCGGCGATGACTTCAAGGCTGAGTATGCTAAGCTCAAGGATCTCATCAAGGGTCTCAGAGACTTAGGCAGAATGATCGAACAGTCCGATCAGGAACTCTACAGATACCAGGGCCAGATCGAGGATATGATCAAGGATGCCCTCGGTCACTGCCCGAACCTCAAGAAGCTCATCGAACTCCGCGCACAGCAGGTTGCCAAGGATAACCAGACACCACTCACACCAGTCTCAAGATCCCTCATCGCTCTCACAGATCTCCAGGACAAGCTTACATGCGATCTTCTTAGGAACCTCGACAAGCTTAAGGGACTTGGATTCGATACACGTGCTCTTATCCGCAACTTGCAGAACTCTGCTGATACATTGACACGTCTTGCTGCTAACTTCACAGATGCTACAGATCCAAAGGTTCTCGATCAGCACATCATTCCACAGCTTGAGCAGCTCGGCAACCTTATGACACTCCTTCAGCAGCTCATCGAGAAGGCCAACGTTGATGATCCACAGCTCCGTGAGCTTCTTGCTACACTCGCAGGTGGCAGAGAAGCTGTCGAAGCATCTTTGGTTGACTTCTCCAACAGATCTAAGCTCGCTGCTGGTGATCAGAACGCTACACTCCTCAACAACAGGAAGGCCGTCAATGCTACACTTCTTAACCTTATCAAGGCCAAGAAGTACATCGACGAGAACCTTGGCAAGATGCCAGCTGATCTCAAGAAGGAGGCTCAGGACCTTTCTCAGATCCTCACAAACGCCGCCCTCGCTCTTGCTGTCGATCCAAACAACACACTTCCATCCCACCAGGCTATGGATGCACTCAGACTCCTTCTCGGCAAGCTGAACGGCAAGAAGAGCCCAGCTTTGAAGGGCACAATCTCTGACCTCGGCATGTTCCTCGACGAGCTCGAAGCTGCCCTCCGCGCCACATCATTCATCAACATCATCCCAGCTAACGTCGATAAAGTTGTCGATGATGCTATGATCATGATCAGACGCTTCTCTGCTCTCAACACAGAAGAGTGGGCATCTCGTGACAAACCAGGCCTTGCCTCAACAGAGAAGGCCGTCACAGATCTCAAGACAAACGTTGATCTCATCGAGAACCACATCAAGGAGCTCCGCAAGAACATGGTCAACGGTGCAGCTCAGAGACAGATGCAGGTCGACCTCCTCAGACTCGCAAACGAGCTTCCAAACATGCAGCAAGCTGTCGAGCTCATCTTCAAGAACACAAACGATAACTCATTCCAGGTTATCCTTGAGCGTCTCATCACAGATCTTGACGCCGCCCTCTACGATATGCCACCGAACGAGGACATTGGCCGCTGCGCACACATCGAGAAGTACCACAAGGCTATGACTGCTGTTGCTAACATCATGAACACATCCCACAGGACAATGCAGCTCGAGGCCATGAAGAAGCACCCAGCAACAATCGCCAAGCTTGACACAATCCTTGACAAGGTTGCTGACTTCTACACAAACCTTGTCCGCGATCGCGCTGAACTCCACGAGCATCCATTCGCTAAGGAGACAATCAATGAGGCTATCCAGGATCTCGAGAAAGTCTCCAAGGTTATGAACCTTCTCAGACTTCCAGCCACAGAAGTCTCTGAGATCACACACAACAACGAACTTGACAACGGCATCACAGATGCTATCAAGGCCATCAACATTGCTGTCGCTGCTCTCAATGATGCTCCACTTACAGTTTACCGCCTTCCACCAACAGCCGAGGCAATCAAGAACGTCAAGGATCAGACGAACCAGTACATCAAGCAGCTCGAGGCACTTGCTAAGCAGGATGCCATCGCTAACAACAAGTCTCATGCTGACAAGGTCAACAAGGAGCTTGAATACATGAAGAAGAAACTCGCTCAGATGAACCAGCTCAAGCCATACGATATCCAGCAGCTCTACAACATCCTCGAGAAGATGCTCCAGCATGCCGAGAGACTTCCATCCAAGCTTTCCAACCTTCCATCCACACCAGGCCCATCACCAGAGGCAATCGCCAAGCCAGAAGTTGCTGCTCTTCGTAACGTCCTCAAGGTTACAATCCCAACACCAGAACACGCCACAAGAGAAATCCTTGAGTGCATCGACCCAACCGACAATCTCATCAAGGCACTCGAGAACCTCAAGAAGGACAAGGATGTCGCCAAGAACAAGGAGATGATGGCTGCTCTCGATGCTTGGATCAAGGCCCTCAAGGCTGGAGAGAACATGCTCCGCTCTGTTCCAAAGTCTGGCAACACAGTCCAGAGCCTCAAGGCACTTCTTCCACAGCTCGTTGGCCTCAACAACGACGTCCAGAATGTTCCAAGCGTCATCAGGAAGGAACTGGATCAGAAGCTCATGGACAAGCTTCTCGATACACTCGGCCTTGCTAACGCTAAGTTGTCACAGGCTGTCACATGCGTCCGCAACCTTCCAACTAAGGGCACAGTCAACGCCGACATCAACTTGTTCCGCCGCTTCGATAACGACAACGAACTCGATGAAGCTATCCCAGAGATGGCCCAGCAGTTCAGCGACATTTCTCAGCTCATCAAGTCCATTGCCGAAATTCCACAGCTCGGCAACCGCCCGAACACAAAGATGCTCATCGACGAAATGGCCGCCCTCCTCAACCAGCTCTCTATCGATGTCAACTCAGCCAAGGCTGATGAGAAGAAGCTCCTTCCAGTTCTCAACAACTCCAGAGACCGCCTTGCCCAGGTTGCTGCCAACTCCGAGCTTGTTTCTCCAATCGTTGGTGTTCCAAAACTTCCAGAAATCGCTAAGAATGTCTCTACAAACTCCCAGACAATCAGCCGCCTTCTCGAGAAGCCACACTTCAACGCCCAGAAGACAAAGGAGTTCACAGCTCTCATCGAGCCACTCCTCAAGAAGCTCGCCGAGGCCCTCAACAACCAGTGGTACCTCCAGAACGCTAACACACCAGCGTTAGCTCCAATGAAGGAGCTCCCATCCAACACACAGGGCTGGCTCAACAACATCAAGGGTGCCAAGCCAGGTGCTGCCCAGCGTATCTGCGACGATATCCACACAACACTCTCCAACCTTATCGGCCTCATCATGGAGTACCCAGAGCTCAACAACATCGCCAACGCCATCTTCAACATCCTCGATGCAACAGGCAAGTACACATCCACATCCAAGGGATCTGGCTTCTCTACACAGCTCTATCCAAAGACAAGAGTTGTTCCACCAGAGATCCTCTCACAGGCACTTGGATTGCTTTCCGAGTTCCTTGCCGGCAACACATCCAACCTTCCACCAAACGTTCTTGCTGCCCTCGAAGATGTTCTCATGTCCATCGCTGATAAGGCAGAAATGCTTCAACCATTCGTCAAGTACGCAGCTCAGCTCCTCGCTCCACAAGTGGCAAGTGGCGACCCAGTCACAGCTGCTCGTGCTGCCCTCATCGCTGCTCTCACATCCGACAATCCAGAAGCTAGAGCTGCCCTCATCGAGGACCTCGCTGTTCGCAATTACGTCCGTACAGCCAACGCTCTCAACAACCTTGCCACAGAAGTTGAATCCCTCAACGGCAACTACCCAGAGGAAGTCGACTACAGACTCAGCGCCCTCAAGCACGCCATCGCTGTTGCCGATACTAAGCTTCTTGTCAAGTGCGGCTCCATCTCTGCTGCTATCATCCTTCTCGACCCACTCCACAACGTCCAGCAAGCTGCCAGACTTCTCATCCAGTCAGCCGGCCGCGCCAAGCTCGACAACGAGTTCTCCAACCTTCCAGCAGCCCTCAACGACTACGAGACATGGCTCTACGAGTCTGACATGGCCCTTACAAACTTGTTCAACGGTCAGGTCGACTCACTCCTCGTCAACCTCGAGCAGGCAATGTCCGACGACACAGCTCACGCACTTCCAAAGACTGCTCAGAAGTTCGTCCGCGACATGGTTGTCCCACTCAAGCGCAAGGAGCGTTTGATGACAATCAAGTGGGAGGATATGGCCAACGAAGCCAAGACATATCTCCAGTTCACAACAGATACACTTCCAGCTATCAAGTCCTCCTCCGTTGTCTCTAACGGCCGTGAGAACGTCATAGCAATCGCTGATGCCATCAACAAGATCAACCCAGCCATCCGTATGTGGTCCGCAATGGCTAACAAGATCGATGAGCCGAAGTTCCGTTGCCAGACAGAAGCCGATCTTGGCAACTACGTCGCCAATGGAAACAGACTCAACAATCTTGCCACAAATCCAGGCGTCTTCGCTACAGAGGAAGGCCGCCTCGAGACATGCATCCACGACGCAATGTGGGCTCACTCACTCGCCAAGTTCGAGCCAAAGACAAAGGATAAGGTTGACAACATCAACCGCCTTGTCAACTCCCTCAACAAGTCAATGGCAAGCAGCCCACTTGTTACAAAGCAGATGCTCGGCATGCTCTTAGACAAGCTCGGTGAGATGCTCAACGAGATTGTCAAGACATACCCAATCGACTTCTCCAAGCAGTTCATGGACGACACAGCCAAGGAGTTCGATATGGATCTCATCACTGACAAGGAATGCCTTGCTGCTGCCAAGGTCATCAAGGCAGAGCTCGAGCGCTCCAAGAAGCACGTCGATGCTACAAAGAACGAGAAGCAGGTCAAGAAGCAGGACGGCACAAATGTAATCCCAAGATCCGTCCTCAACGTCAATACAGCCAACGAAGAGAAGCCATCTGGCCGCGCTGCACTCGAGAACCTCGCCGCTGAAACATTCTACCAGTTCGAGCTTCAGACACGTCTCGCCGAACTTCAGCAGCTCCTTCTCCAGCTCTACCCAGATCTCATCAAGTTCCTTGAGAACCCACAACAGGTCCAGGCCGCCCTCTCGCAGCTCGATGCTGGTGATCTTGAGAGAACAGCCAACGAAATCAACAACATGCTTGGCTTACTCAACGATCCACAGAAGTTCGACAAGTATGCTAAGGGACTTTCTCAGGAGCAGGTCTTCAACGAGCTTCTCCTCCTTAGACACTACTCAGATGCTCTCCAGAAGCAGCCAGTTAGAAATGCTTACAACACAGCAGAGATCATGAAGTGGGTCCAGGAGAACCCAGCTTCTGAAGCAGACCCAGCTCGCGCCATCCAGAAGATGTCTGCTGTTGAGCAGCTCCTTCAGACACTCATGGCCCTCAAGTTCGCCGCCGCAACAAACAACCCGAAGGCCGCCAAGTTCGCTCGCACTGAGGAAGGCCAGAACGTTCTTAGACAGAACATCCCACAGCACGACTTGATCCAACAGCAGCAGTCCATCACACAGCAGCTCGGATTCATCAACCTTCCAGAGTCACTCAAGCTCATCCACTCTCAGATGTCCCCAGAAGAAATCCTCAACCAGGCCAGAATCATCAACTCTGCCATCGACACACTCACAAAGAATGCTGACAAGATCAACCCAGAGAACCTCACACAGCAGGAACTTCTCAAGGAACTCTTCGCTCAGCAGATCCAGCAGGCAAAGGAGAACCCAAGCACATTCGGCAACCACTACGTCGACCAGGAGCTCACAGAGAATGCCCTCACATTCCTCGACAACACCCAGGACAAGCTCGCCATCATGCGTGCCATTCATGCTATGGCCAACCCATATACAGGCGTTCCAAACAAGCCAGGCAAGCCAGTCCTCGCAAAGACACTCGACACTGTCGCTAACCAGGTCAACAACCCAACCAACGAACTTCCAAAGCTTAACGGTGCTGAGCAGGAGGCTGTTCAGTACGCTATGGCAGTCCTCTCCAGCCCAGAGTTCCTCAAGTTCGCTCCAAAGCGCAATGAGTCCGTTTCATCCGCCAACGCTACAACAATCACTTCTCTTGCCAACCAGCTCACACCAGCTTCTGGCAATGATCTTTTCGTTGCGCCAGCCGCCGCAGGTGTCAACAACTCCTACGAGAAGAATGATATGGTTACAAACGCTCTCCAGTTCGCCACACTCCTTAACAACATCAAGAAGGCTCTTAACGCTGTTGCCCCAGGCGTTAAGCCTGCCGCTAAGGATGCCCACAAGGCTCATGTTATTGAGGAAATCGAGAACTTCAAGAACACACCACTCAAGGACTACAACGCAAAGATCAAGGCCATGAAGCCAGACGAGCAAGCTACACTCCTCGCCGTCATTGATGGAACACTCGCTACACTCAATGACGCTAATACCAAGCTCAACGGCTCTGACTTCCGCAACTTCATCTTCGACAAGGCTGCCCTCCTCGCCATGCAGCAGAAGGGCACACCAGACCCACTCTCCGCCGCCAAGATCGAAGAGCTCTCGCAGCAGGCCGCCAAGCGCCGCAAGGAAGTTGACATGGGTCTTAAGCTCAGCGACCTTATCATCAAGCGTGGCAAGATCACAGATGTTCCACCAGCTACAACAGTTGGTAAGGATGCTATGAAGGCTTCCATGGATGAAGTCCTCAAGCAGCTCGAAATGTCATTCAACGCCCTCAACGGCCACCTCGGTCGCTTCAACGATGATGAGCTTGCTAACCAGCAGGCGGTCCTTCTCAGCACAGGTATCCTTCAGCACTCCGTCAACTTCGACACCATCCAGCAGCTCGCCGATGCCCAGCTCCAGAACCAACTCCTCAGAGGCAGCTCCAACTCTGTCCTCAACTCCATCAAGTTCATGGAGGAGCAGCAGAACCTTCTTGAGAAGCTTCTCAACATTGCCAAGAAGATCAACGCTATCATCAAGGATGCCAAGGCCGGCCAGTACTCTCTCCAGGAGTACGCTCAGGCTCAGGATGCCATCGCCACAATGTGCGGCATCTCCGACGAGCAGCTTGACCTCTTCATCGCTTCACAGAAGAAGGAGCAGCTCATCTGCCAGGCAGGCCAGATCGCTGAGATCATTGCAATGATCAACAACTGCGCCAAGCAGCCAATCACAGACTTCCTTGTCAACATCCCAGAGTTCGATCTTTCAGTCCGTGCTAACAACGAGACACCATCTAACCACCAGCTCGCAACAGCAGAGTCCAACCTCTTCGCTGCCATCCTTAGACTCCTTCCATCCATGTCTATGGTTCCAATCGCTGAGTGCAAGAACATCCTTTCTACAGAGACACAAACAGCAGGTGTTCTTCTAACAAGACTCCTCAACCACAAGGGTACATCATACCCAATCGACGCAGCTACACTCCTTCAGTTCATGCCACAGCTCTGCGCAGCCGCCATTCGTGTCATCCCATCACTCCCAGAGCCAGTCCGCAAGCTCATTGGTGCCTCCGCCACAGACTTGGCCATCTCCGCCGCCAAGATCTCAACAACAGGCGCCAACCTTGCCGATCCAAAGGCTTCTCAGGAGTTCTACAAGAACGTCGAGAAGCTCCTTACAGCTATCCGCGCTCTCAACGCCATCTGCTCCGAGCAGGGTATCGAACTCAAGAGTATCGATGCTCTCGCCAACGTCAAGCGCTCCATCGACACAAAGGATGTTGATGATATCGCTATGTCCCTCATCGATACACATGCCATCAACGCTGCCAACACAGCTTCCAACACTAAGGATGCTCCACTTGATGCCCTCAAACAGCCACTTGCTGATGTCGAAGGACCAACATTCGAGATCCAGTCAAGACAGGTCACAATCACTCCAGAGCTCGACAGCAAGCTTACAGCCCTCAAGCCGAAGCTCATCGAGGTCATCTCCGCCCACACACCAGATCCAATCAAGGAGATCAACTCCATCCAGAACATTAGAACAGCTCGCGATGGCCTCCTCGACAAGCGCGCCAAGTTCCAGACTGGCGTTAACAGCTTCGTCAGATCAGTTTCCCGCAAGGACCGCAAGCTCGTCAAGAATGCCATCACAGACATTCTTACAACAGTCTCCACTGGCGAGTCTATGGCTGCCCGCTCTCTCATCGTGACAAACGCTGCCAACCCAGGCAACTTCTCCGACCTTGTCAGCAAGTTCGCCATGTCCGTCTCATCTCTCAAGGCTATCGAAGACTTATCCACAGACACATCCGCCAACTCCACAACTGTCCGCAGAACAACACGTTCACTCAACAGAATGATCGACTCACTCATCGATATGCTCGAAGATGCTGAGACACCACAGTGGACAGAGAAGCCAACGAAGCCAATTGATTGCGCCAAGCTCGAGGTCCTCAAGTCCCTCGTCGGCACAATCCAGGTCCTCATGGGTGCAGTTGCCGCTCACAGCAGTGCTAAGATCCCAGAAACATTCGCAGAGAGCCTTAAGAAGTGCTTACCACAGTTGAAGTCTGCTCTTGAAGGCGTCAAGAAGAGTTCTCAAGCAATCGAGCCCATCAACACAGATAAGAACGCTTACATCGCTTTCAGCAAGGACGTCAACGATTACATCGCCAGCAACGAGGAGCTCTCCAACAACCTTTCTGACATCACACTCCAGAGCTTGCTTGACGGCCTCTCAAAGATCGCGTCCGCATCACACGCCACAATGGCTTCCCTCAACAGACTCACAGATGTTGAGATCGAAGAGCCAGATCTTGAAGCCGCTGACTTGCTTCCACAGCACTTTACAATGCCCCCAGTCCCATCCAACATCACCCAATCTCTTGCAGACCAGGCCCAAGCACTCGCCAAGGCTGCCGCCGAAGTCAAGAACTTCGAGAAGACATTCTTCACGAACGCAGCTGCCAAGGATAACAAGAAGACAGCCAACTCTCTTGTCGAGTACACGAAGTCCATGAAGGCCGCCATCGAGAGGATCCTCGGTGTTTCCGCCACAACGATGACCCTCAGCCACCAGACAGCCCTCACAAACAGTGCTTCCTCACTCGTCAACAGCATGGATTCACTCGTCACAGCCCTCAGGAACAGATTCCTCCTCAGAGGCGACTGGAAGAACTCCTCAGAAGAGGCCAAGCAGACACTCGGCGCCGAGTTAGACAACGCCGTCAAGCTCGCTAACGAAGCAGTAGAAATTGCCCGCCGCGAAGAAGCAGCGAACGATGCCTACACAAAGAAGCTTCGTGCCGCCCTCAAGCCACTCCAGACAGCATCCTCCAAGGTCGAATCACAGCTCCAGGCTGCCCAGGAGCTCCCAACATCCATGTCCAGAGAATGGGCCCTCCAGATCCTTTCTCTCGGCAGTGCCCTCGCCAAGGCTACAACAAAGATCCTCCTTCACTCCAAGGAGCACCCATCTGCCAACTCCAATGCTCATGCAGACATGGGCGAGAACGTTACAGCCGAACTCGGCAAGCTCTCACAGGCCGTCGAAAAGATTCTCGGCGGTGCTGAGGAGCCAGAAGCAATCGTCATGACTGTAATGGACGCCCTCGGCGCAATCTGCGCCAAGTTCACAAAGGGCTCTGGCATCGAAGACCAGGGCCTTCTCGAAGCCTTCAACATTGTCGCAAAGACTTCCAGGAATGTCAAGGATACCGCAGAAGGCATCCTTTCCCAGAAGCGCGCGGCAAAGGAGAAGTCTACAGCCAGGGCTGGAGAAATCCAGGCAAGGAAGCAGTCCAAGCCAGTCCTCTTAAAGAGACTCGACCTCGAAGCTCGTGTTATCAGAGCCCGTACAATTCTCGAGCGTTATGAGGCCGCAGTCAACGCTATGCAGTAAAGCATCATAGGTTTTTTATTGATTAATTTCACTCATTTTTTTTATTTCAGTTTTTATTTATTGACATTGACTAAAGAAATCAATTCGAAATAATAATAATTGTATAAGAAGAGCGACAAATCAAAGCATAGACTGTTAGCAGTCTGCCATTATATACGATTTTCAAGTGTGAAATTAGTGGATTCAGCTCATATGATTCGTGATTTGTGATTTACATGTCAAAAATATGATATACGTTTTCCAAAAAAATTAAGCAAAAAATGAACTCTTCAGACTCTAGCATTTTAGATTTGTCTAAAGAGTGGAAGATGAAAGCAGACGAGACAATCAAGGCAACTATAGAAGAAATAAGCAAAGGATCTGAAAATTATACGCAAACTCAACTTAAAAGATCGAATGTTAACCAAATGCAGCAGCAAACAACAAAGCATCAAGCTACTCTTGCAGCAGCTGCCAAGGAAGGCGAAGAGAATGAAAAAGATCGCCAAGAATGGGCAAAAACTCAAATCAACGAATTAAATGATCAAACTAAAAACGAACTCGAATCAATTGAAGCACTTCGCGTCAAGCAGCAGGCTTTCTACCAGGCCCAGCTTGAAAGTAAGAACGAAGTCTGGGAGAAATGTCTTCAAGAAAGACGAGAAGAAGCACAGCGTCTTCGCGCGATGATCGAGCAGCTTAATTCTGATATCAATGTTGCTCGTGGAGAAGCAAAGGCTGACATTGAAGCCGCAAAGAAGCGCGCAAAAGAAAGTAAACAAATTATCAGAGTAAATCGCGAAAAACAGATTCAAAAAATTGCTGACTTAACAGCACAAATACAGAAAGAGCGTAATGCACATGGTCCTAACTTAAAACAGACACTATCTCAGGCAAATCAATCTCTTGCACAGAAAAAGGAGCAAATGTCGCGCTTAGAACAGAATCTACTCACTCTCAAGTCTAAACTACGCGACAGGGAGAGCACAAACACCAACAAATTCCGCCAGCAAGTGAGAACAATCAAAGATCTCAGAGCTCAGCTTCAAGTTCAAAAAGACGCTGAAAAACAGAAGCAGCAGGAACTAATGAACATGAGGAAGATGTGCGCGTCAGTTTCAAGGAAGATTTCCGCCTATAAAGATGAAGCTGCTTCACTCAAGAGACAACTAGCAATGATGACGAAGGACAACGAAGAGCTTCAGAGCGAAATTGTTAAACTTGAGCGCCAGATGTTCCCGCAGGTGTTCAAACCGGTCCAGTGATATGTTTTCTGTTAGATATTTTTATCCTATGTTTTTTGTTTAAAAATTTAGTGTTGTATTATTTTCTAATATAGTCTTGTTGCGCTTTCATCCAAAACAATAATTAATCATCTCAGAAAGATGCGGACTTCAAAGTCCATACTATTCATCTCAGTAAATTTCATGAAAAATTCTTTCACCAAAAACATGATGTTTTACACGACAAATTTTGACACAATTTTTGACACGTAATTTTTTTAAAGAAAAAATATTGTTGTAGGTATATGCATTAGCCTACTGCGACTCCATGACAAGATATGCAGAAGCCCTCATCAAACATCAAAAGTCAAGCCATCGACACTGACTCCTATAGTGAACCATATTCGGAAATTTGTCATTTTGACATTTTACAAATTAAGGTTATATTATAGTTGGGAAAAAAATATATTAAAACTAAATGTAAAAAGAATAGTATATGTAGTCCAGGACAAGTCAAGTCATTTTAAGTATTCATTATTACATTTAATGTAAATACTTGAGATTTGATATTAAATTTAAAAATAAAGAAAAAATTTTATTAGTTTTGGCCAGCTAAGTACAGAATGACGATGACGAAGATAATAAGTAAAACAGCGAGAGTTGTCTTGTAAGTAGATGCAAACATATTGCGCCACTTTTTTGATGCCTTTGATGGCTTAATTGGGCTCTGGTAGCGCTCTGTAATACTTGGGCTCATATGGCGTGGTGGTGTTGCCTGTCTTGGTGACTGGTGAACTACATTCACGGGTGTAACAGACACAGTTGTGTTAGCTTCTGGCTCTGGAGGTGTTGGCACAGGCTCCTCGGCCTTCTCTGTATTCTCTTCCGGCTTGTTCTTGCGCGGCCTGCCTCTTCTTCCTGGAGAAGCTGGTGGCTTCTGCTCGTTTTCATTATTCTTTGATGTTCCCTTGACTGCTGGAGACTGTGCTACTTTCTTCGGTGTCGAAGGAGCACTGAGAACATTATCGCGATATTCCGTTAATGCTTTGACTAAGTTTCCTTTCGTTTTATTGCCTTCTACTTTGATTTGCTTTTGCTGGATGACGTAGTTGAGCTCTTTAACAGTGGCGCTGCCTATGTTATCCCAGTTAATATCGTTTCCAAGTTGCTCCATTTTTTTTTTTTGACCGCCAAAAAGTGTAAAATTTTTTGTTTACTCGCAAAATTCGATTTTTAGACCTTTCTTTCTTAGAGAACAAAAAATTTACTAAAATTGTTCGTTTTTAAGACATTTTTCTCAATCAAATTCAAAATCAAACCATTTTATTCATTAAATCACAGTTTGCATATTAAAACATATATTTTTGCAGCTATATAAACTCATTTATGACTAGTTAACACCAAACAAAGATAATAAAAATCTCAATCAATTTTGATCAATTATAACATCTTTTAATACAATAAGTTTCACTTAATTTCTACGTAAATACATTGAGAACTCAATTACTTTTATTCTAAAATGATTACTTAAAATTTTCATCAAATTTTATTTGTTATATCATCATTTTGTAGAATAAATTTCACTTAATACCTACATAAATATAGAGAGAAATCTATTGTTTTTACTTCAACATGTTTAATTAAATTTTCATTTAAATTTTTTATGCACAAACATCATTAATAACAATAAATTTCTCTTAACTTTTACATATATAAATAAAAAATTATATTGCCTTTACTAGAAAATGTATTTTTACAATTTCAAATAAAATTGTTCTTTGAAATGGTAAAATATTTAAAAATTTAGGGTTTGCTCAACAGAAGAAAATAATTCAGATCGTAGTTTTGAAAAATAATATCTTTTCGCGATATATATTTAATAAAATAAAAATAATAGAGTCTATTTGGGTCCTTCATCTTCAGATGATGAAATATCAATTGTCATCGTCTTCAGAGCATCACCTTCTAAGAATTCAATTCTTGCGTTAGCATAACCCGGTCTGCAGGTCTGCGGTAACTTGTAAGACTTGATGTAAGCAATATCGTTACTGTTAAACAAAACACTAAGTGGGTTGAATTTGATTAATGGATTTGTTCTGAAATGTCGAGCGGCAAGTTCTGATCTTGAGCGATTTAATTCAATAAGATTGAATTTAATTTCATTTACTGTGCATTTGTGAACAAAATCTTGTGTTAAATCCAGCCATTCTTCTCTAACATTCTGACGCTTCCACTGTTTCCAGTATTTCATCATTCTGATAGCTCTGAATTTCGGATCCTTACCTCTTGATCCACAATGAGAGTAAATATTTTGAAGTTGTGTCTGTGTATTCAAAGTCATAGCAACGCGGAGCCATTTCAGTTGCATTTTGACATCATCATCCTCTTCGCGCTCTGCTATGGACTGATTAATACGCTTAAGCGCGCTTGTACTGAGTGAACACACGTGGACTTTTGGATAATCACTCATTTTTTTGTAAAATCTGTTTCCGTTAGCTATCGCTTAACTTTTAATTTTCTCGTTTTTGCTATTTTTGTACTAAAATACAGCCAGATATATAAAAATTTTGGCTAAATTTCTCATTTTTAGTGAATATCAAATTCAATGATTTGATAAATAATTGAAATGATTCTATTTGCATGTGAATACATTATATCTATATAGAAAAATAACTATATATATTATGTGCATAGCTGTATTTCATGGTTTTGTTATTATCTAAATTTTTTCTATTGAAAAATCAATTGTATTATTCTTTTTATATATGTATATATTATGTTTATATCGAGATATTATGAAATATAGTGAGTATTTAGCTATATTTCATAGATTTGTAGTTTTACAAATATTTTTATTTGTAAAATGATCTATATTATTCTCTTTATGCATGAGAATAGTATATGTATATCGAAATGTAGCTAGATATAGTGAATCTTTAGCTGTATTTGCTATAAAAATTAATAAAACAAAAATATATTTTGTAATTCCATCTAATTTCTTTATTCACTGTCTCAAAATAAACTTTAGTCGTTTTATTTTTAAATATAATGTGTTATACTCTGATAGGTATTTGAAATTTGAAAAACTAACAATGTGCCCAGTAAAATTAGAATTTATATAAATTTTATATGAGTAAATAATTATATGTCTAATGGCATGTTATATCAATTCTGATTTTGCAATGTTTTGGTGGAAAAAATATAACGAGAACCAAAGCTAAGGGGTTGTACATGAATGAACTATTGTCTAGTTATCATATATATCATGCAATCGATGCGATGTAAAGAATTCTTTTGCATTATTGTTCGATAAATATGAAATAAAGTTGATATTTTGTTTTAGTAAATTATAAAAATGCCAAATATGAGAAAATCGAGTCGAATTTTTCTAAAATCTATTCTTTACAAAAACCGTTTTTAGTGATGCAAGAGGAAATCAAGCAAATCATTGCTGAGCTCCAAGAAGTCACTAACGGACGCTATGAAATCAAGCGTATGCTCGGAAGGGGTGCGTATGGTGTTGTTTTTGCAGCGAAAGACGTCAAAACGAAAAAAATGGTTGCAATTAAGAAAATAGAGCATATATTTGATAGTTTACTAGATGCAAAACGATGCTTACGCGAAGTTTCAATTCTTTCACATTTTAAACACGACAATATTACAAATCTTATCGACATTACAGCAAATTCCGATTATAACAAATTTAATTTCTTAATAGTTATCATGGACTTAATGGAAACAGATTTACACCGCATTATTAGCAGCTCCCAGCCAATTACAGTAGATCATCATCGATTTTTCATTTACCAAATTCTTCGCGGCTTGAAATACATTCATTCGGCAAATGTGCTCCACAGAGATCTCAAACCTGCAAATATTCTCGTTAATGCCAACTGCGATCTTAAAATCACTGATTTCGGCTTAGCGCGTGTAAGTGAGCTAAATGATGACAGCGATTTCCTTTCCGAATACGTAGCCACACGCTGGTATAGGCCACCTGAAGTTTTATTGAATTATAATACGTATGGGCCTGCTCTTGACGTATGGAGCGTTGGATGCATTCTCGCTGAGATGATTCTGAGAAGACCATTGTTACCAGGTGAAAATACATTAAATCAAATTGCTTTAATTGTAAATCTTTTAGGTTCACCAACAGAAGAAGATTTAGAGGAATGTCCAACGCAAAATGCAAAGAAATATATTCAGAGCCTCGGTGAAAAGAAGAAAATGCCATGGAAGGCGATATTTAGAGGTAAATTCTTCATTGACGAAGAACTCGACCTCCTTGATAGAATGCTGACATGGGATCCAAGAAAGCGTATTACTGTTGATGAAGCTCTCGAACATCCTTTCGTTGTTGATTTGCATGATCCAACAGATGAACCAGAAACATTCCCACTTGAGGAGTTCGAATTCGAGACAGACAAGATCCACTTAAGAGACCTCAAAAGAAGATTATGGGAAGAATTAATCCAATATCATCCAGAATTCGGAGAAGCTCCTCCTCCAAAGGAGAATTAATATTACATACTCTTATATGTTAATCTGTAAATAAAGAATGGCGCTTATTAGTTGTAAATCAAATCAATGAAAAATTTTATATAAGATTATTTAATAATTCATGACAAATAAATTTATCTACCCACAAAATGAAATTTTTGAGGTTAGAGAAGTGAGTTAATAGTAAAAATAAAATTTCTTCGCATTAAATCTTGATTTCAAGGTATATTTGATAGACAATTGGAATTAATTGTAGACAACACATAAGAATATAATCTTAAATGCGGTCGAAAAACGGTAAAATGTTAATGACCGAATTTTGAGTCATAACTGCGAATTTTGCATAAATTCAACGGCAAATGTCAATGAAATCGCAAAAGGATGATAATACCGCAGTTTTGCAAAAAAATAATTTTGATTGGAGAAAAACCGCAATTTTTATAAAAATGTTGATAACTCTGATTTTTGCTGCGCTGAGGATAGACGTGGACCACGAAGGCGTCGAGTCCTACACTTTGTCTCCACGCAGCGATATCACATTTACCACATCAAATAAAACATATAAACTTTTCTTCAGATTTCTTGAAAACGACCTCGTATTTTTGAACACAACAATGACCTGGGATAACAGCACGTCATTCGTCGGTAAGTTTACACAGAAAAATGTATTTTCTTTCGATGGTGAAAAAATTATTATTCATTCAACATCTGCATATGATACAGACTTCGATGTATATTCTCTTAAATCTGGCGGCTGTGATGATGATTTCGCATTCATTTTCGCAAACGAGAAAGCATATAAGGTAAGTACGACATTTAAACCGCATTTGCCAAGCAGTCTATGTATTTTCATGTCGAAAAACAAATACCAGGCCTCTGTTTATTCATTTTCAAGGCCTTCTTCTACTATCGAGCTTTATTCGAATGGCACATATTATAATTTTACCGATGATCCATTGGTTCCGGAAGTTCCATATCACTTCAAAATCACATATCCATCGAGCGGAATGAATTGGTATATAGAGGGAAATCAGTCATCGCCAGCAAATCCTTTTGATTATATTTGTGAAACAAAAAGAGGTGGAAAATACAAGAATGGTAATTATATCGAACCAAACGCATATGAAATGCTTATTCAGTGCTCAGGATCGACGCCAACAAACATTTGGAGGTATGCTGCGTTTTCAATTTTGGGAATAGCTTTGGTTTTGGTCACCATTTTCGCAATTTGGAAATTACACAAGTGGTGCGCTAGAATGCGTGATGAGCGATATTCAAATAACGCGTCAAGGTTATTATCGAATGAACCACTCTCAGTTAATCTCAATGAGCCATCTCCTTTACCACCAGACAATTATACACTTGAAGAACCAGAAAAATCAGTTGTCTTCTTCAAGAGAAAGAATAATTAATTTTATTCTTTCTATTTGTACTGTAATGGAATAAAACCTGTCTATATTTAACTTAATACTAAGCAATAGCATAAAAAAAAGAAATCAGTTTTTCAATCTTTCCAATCTTGATCTCGAATCTTAAATAGTTAAAAAAATTATTCATAGATGAAGGCTAATATACTTATAGGCCTATATGTAATAGAATAAAACGTAATAAAACCAGTAATAATGATACTGTTGTTAAGTATATCTGTGATGATAATTGATCTTTTGTTTTGTCAACAACGTGAAGAATGAGTGATGCAACTTTTAACCAGCTATCTTACCTATTCGAAAGAAAAATTTGTTATGTATTGATTGAAATGGCTTTCTAATGCAGTTCTTTGTTCATTATCATTCAAAGTTAATGAAAAAAAATGTTTGATTAATTTCAAATTTGCAAATTATAAGGAATATAAAAATTTTTTATTTTAAATTCTACCTGGTCCATTCGGCTCAGGTTCAACCTGTATTATTGAGTACCTCTGTGCTCTGGCTGCCTCTTGTTCTCTAGCTCTGATCATGAAGTTTTCGAGCTTTGGAATAAGAGCAGAGACATATTTCATGTATTTGTTGATGCTTTCGATTGATCTAGTGTCGTGGATATTTGTTGCCATTGTCTCCTGCTTGAGGAGGTCGTACAACTGATAAGCTCTCTTGGCCTGCGCCTTCCACGTCTCAACGTGCTTGGCTCTGATCCTCGACTTATCTAGCACTGAGTACTGAGCCTGGACGTTCTTGATGATTGAGCTGGCCAAGTTGCTCCAGAATATTCTTTTATCTGGCTCAAGCTGGATCGCGTACTGAGCCATTTCTAAGCACATGTCGTATTTCTGCGACATCTTGTAGGCCATGTAGGCGCCAGAAAACAACTGTGTGTTCGTTCTATCATAATGGTTCTTGTTGCAAAGGTCGAATTCTTTGGCGGCGATTTCTGGATCACGTCCGCTGTTTGTGTTGCCATCACCTCTCAAGTAGGCATTAGCCAGTGCTTCAGCTGGTCCTGGCATTCTCTCCTGGTTCTCCTTGACGAATCTCAAGAACTGGATGGCATCCTGTGGATAGCTGTTCAGCAGCCAGTACAAAGCGAGGCCTGACGCTGCAGCGAAGCAATAGTTGTTTGTCTTCAGCGCGACGTGGAAGTACGACTGCGCCTTGTGGAAGTAGTTGACTTTGTCTCTTGTCTCCGTCTTATTCTGGGCGTGGACTAAGAAGGCATTGCCGAGAATGACGTAAGCAGTGAGGTGGCCATCTCTGAGTTCGCCATTTCCTGCTGGATTGTGTGTAAGATTCTTGACTTCTTCTGCCAGTGTTGTAGAAAGCTTGAGGTTGTTTTGCTCGTTATACAAGCCGGCGAGATAGAGCTTCGCTCTGATCTGCTGAGCTGGACACTCCTGCTCAACTGTCTCGAAGTACTGCTGCGCGAGCTGGAAGTTCTTCTCCTTCGTCGACAAGACACCCAGTCTGATGTATGGCTCTGGGAATCTTGGGTGAGACTTTGTGAGCTCTTCGTATAATAGCTTAGCCTCAGAAGTTCTTCCGAGCTGCTCCATGCAGCGTGCGATGTTGAACTTGATGATCGGGTTTGTCTTCTGTGTGACTCTGTCGAATGTCTTCAATGCTTCCTGATACTTTTCCTGCTCGAACAAAGTGATGGCGAAGAATGTTAGTGTCTGGTCGTCCGGAATCTGGCCAGACTGCTCGAGGATTGTGACAGTGTTCTTGAACTGGCTGTAGGCTGTGTCGAAGTCCAGTGTCTTGAGTGCGAGCCAGCCGTATGTGGATGTCATCTTGTAGAGCTCCTTGCATTGCCTGTTCTGCGACAGTCTGATGGCTTCTGCGAGCTGAACTTTGGCCTTCTTCGCGTACTCGTTGTCCTGCTTAGACTGGTACATGTGCGTGTAGGCCATGCCGAGGATGAAGTGGGGCTCGTACTGTGTAGTGTAGCGCTCGATGATAGGCTCCAAGTTTGCTATGGCGTCTTCGTACTTGTTGAGTGAGAGAGAAAGATGTGCGATAGCGAATTGAGCTTGTGTATGGTTTGGATTGGCCTCGAGAACTTGGCGATAGAAGCTGATGAGATCCTCCGCGCCAAGTGTGCCTGTATAGTGTCTGTATCTTGTTAATTGGAAAATAGCTTCTGCCCTGAACTCATTTTGTTCCTTTGGAATCTCCTCGAAGAGAGATCTGGCCTCATTGACGAAGTTTTTGTCTTTCTTCTTGCCTGAAATCTTAAGAGTTTCGAATCTGAATTGAAGTGTCAAAAGTCTGAATGGAATGTTACGCTCGTGATGCTCTTTAGCGACTTTGTAGTATGTAACGAAATTACCCTTGTCAACCTGCATAAGACGAATTAAAACTGTTATATTTGTTGGATCAATTTCAAGGCATCTCTTGTAGGCTTTGATAGCGTCTTCCTTCTTGTTGAGCTTCTCTAAGCACATGCCAATAGCAAGACGAAGCAATGGGAAAGCGCAAATAGATTTAACAAACAATTCACGAAAATCTGCGAAAGCTTCGGCGTAATCATTGTATCCGAACTTCAAGAAACCGGAAGCAAGTTGAATTAATGGCTGAATATTGAAAATTGTTTTGAAGTCGCTGATCGCTTGATCATCTGTCGTTTTTTTATCAGCTTGTTGCTGAAATAGAGTAACAGCTGTTTCGTGGTATTCCTTGGCTTGCTTGTAGTTTCCGTGGTATAATTCTAAGAAGCATCTAACAAGCCATGTGAAGAAATACTTGTATTCGAGGGCAGAAGCCTGACGAATTGTTTCTTCGACTACCTGTGTGTCAGCTTTATCTGGCGATGTCAAGCATTTTTGGAAATAGTAAAGAGCTAAATGCACCTTCGGAATATAATTGTATCTGAATTTTTCGTGGAAGGATTGTTGTGAAAAATAGTTCAAGAAACTCTCAAACTCTGCTGTCAAGCCATTATGCTGAAGCGCTGTTGCGGCCATCTCGATTGTGACAATATCTTGGCAGTTGGATGACTGTAAGCTTGAAATAACCTCGTTTGCAACATCAGCAGTTGACATGTATTCGATCATCTGGTCAAGCGTGAACTGGCGATCACTTTCATTCGGTAGACTTCGCTTGATCGAGTCAGCTTCCATTATTTTTTGGGGGGTCGCCAAATATTTTTTGGGTCTTCAATTTTTTTTATTTTGGGTCCCCAATTTCTGAGGGGTCTCCAAATTTATTTTGGGGCTACCCTCTCAAGAAAATATAATACCTACACAATCGAAGAAATGTGCATCTGATATTAAAATCTATCATCAGTTGGCACTATTGATAATTTTATCGGCGAGAGATGCATCTAATATTAAAATATATCGTTATTTTTGGCAATTTGTTATAAAATAGGCGTAGTGCATCTGACGGTCATCTCTCAATTTTATTTTCGGCCAAATTGATATATTTTTGATGCTTATATATAATGGACCATAATCCATTTTTAAATTTGACACTTTACAAAGCGGTTGGAGGCCTAAAAGATTTCAACTTAAATGTGGTTTCTAAGATATAGAATTATATAGAGATATCATAGGATGAGTTTAAGTCTCCAAATTAATTAAAACGTAAATTTTTCCAAATTCTGCCTGATATTAAAAATATAAGGGTTATAACATATATAGATTACAAATATCATAAAATTTTACAAAAAAAATTATAAAGGGAAAATCTTCAGGATTAAAGCTCCTCCAAACCATCAAAATAGGTTGTGGATAATAATATTTATTATTTATGATTGATGTATTAAAAAATTAACAAGATCCGGAATTTTCTTGCCATGAATTCAATTTTAATGGGTGCAAAGTGACGGAATATTTATAATAATACCATTCGAGAAAATGAGCAAATCTTATCTATTGATTTGATAAAAGATTAACAACACTGGAAATGTATCAAATAAGTAATACTTGATTTGCATATGAGCTAGTAACTTTGCTTTTGTAGATGATGTATTTTTCCACTTTTATACATTATAATGCGATGCAGAAATCCCACATCCTCCTTTACATTTCGACACATGACAAATCTTTCAGTTCTTTCCAGTGTTTATCCGTATTCCAAGTCAAATCCCAGAGGTCTTCTTTGGCGCAGTCTTAAAAGGATGACTCAATTTTCTTGTTTTTCTCATCTTTAATCATGAATTTTCAAAAACCAGAAAACTAAACTTTAGTCTATATATTAAACACTCGAAAATTAATTCATTTATATAGAATCCTTCAAAGAGACTTCGCACAAACAGATACATAGAAGAAAATCTCAAAAATCGTGATTACCATTTTGCAGAAGAAGAATACCAAAGCTAATTGCTGATATCAATTAAAATATAAATCAATATTTTATTTCGACTAATACAAAATTATTTATAAAAATTATTCGTTCTTCAATGCCTTCAAACCTGATAATTTCTTGACGATATCAATATTCGGCTTGAAGAATGCGATGCCCCAGTCATAAGCAGCCTTGACAACACCGTATACGTTGTTGAACTTCTGCAGTGGCTCATAATCGTCATTTGGCTCAGAAGCACTAGCGCGCGCGATTTTTGTTCCGATTGACATAACTTTGGCGAGTCCATTTTGCTCTGAGACTAAAGCCATGATGGCACCAGCGAGAGTAACACCGACACCATATGCAGCGAGGCCTGTATCCTTGCCTGGTCTCGTGCATTCTTTGAGTGCGAAAACGAACTCAATGATGGACCACATAGAAGCGAATCCCTTCATTGTGTTTGCAGGCGGAAGTCTCGCTGATCCTTCGATGAGCGAATCTTCAGCGAACAAGCCTTGCTCGTTTACGTATTCTTTCAGCAAGACTTGGAATGCCCACCTCAGACACATGCCAGCACTGTCGACAGCAATGTCTGAGCTCTGGCCTGTGATCTGGCCGACAGACTTCGCGAAATTGTCGTCGAAAAGCTTGTCAATGCCCTTCTTGTACTCATCTTTAGACTTGAGGACAGACAAAGCGTGCGCGAGAGAGAACCTTCTGATAACGAGGGCTTCATCGAGCATTTCGAGGGCAATGAATAAGTTGCCGAGTGCTTGCAGTGACAACAGGAGGTTCTCCATTTGCTTGTCATCTGTAAGGTATTTGTATGCAGACTCATAGCGAGCGAAGACGTTCTTAGGAAGTGTGCCATATGGAGAATCTTTGACTCTCGATAAGCGAGGCTTGATTGCAGAATAAGCTTCTGTGAAGTTCTTGAAGATCTTCGGGATGTGTGATTCTATGTACCTCATCATGACAGCGAGGGATCCTTCGCTGCACTGTCTGACGAAGAAAGTGAAGTGGGAAACAGTGACGAATGCAAGAGAGTTTTCTGTCGCGATGACCATAATCTTACCGATCTCCGATGAGCCGAGTGACGATGATGGCTTGAGGGCAACTTTCTTGTTGGGGATGAATCTGTGTGGGTTGATGGCGAGAGTGTACTTAGGGATGATCTCCTTGAACAAATGTGATATTGTGTTCTTGAAGTAGTCGCCGATGAAAGTGAGCGGATTGCTGTCATTCTTCGCACCACGCGCGATGGAAGTGAAAGGAAGCAGTGGAAGGCCATTCTCTGTCAGTAATCTGTGAGTATCCCTGAGTACTTCCAAGCCGTGTGATATTGCGAGCGCGGCTGTAAGTCCGTGCTTCTTCGCGAGGTCGAACAAATCAGCGACACCTTGGTTCATTGACTTGTCGACAACCTGCGCGATAATCTGTGTGATTGAGATGTTCTTTGCCAGGTAGTGGAACCTGTTCTGCTGAATGATAGTCCTCAATCTGTAGGCCTTGGAAATTGGCAGCGTTGTGTCACCTTTAAGATTATCGGCAACATATGCTGTCATCTTGTCTGGGAACTGTCTCAATGTCGAAAAGGCTCTGAAAGCGTTGAAAGTGAATGTGGCTATGATAGCGTTGAGTGTGTCAGTGCAAACCTGTCCTTCCGAGCGAATTTCGTCTGCCATCAAATCGCTTTTGTGCATCTTCGTTGCAGTGTAAAGCGCATCATCATATATAGCGAGTGGATAGAAAATAAGTTCTGTGAGTTCTGGCTGCTTGTAGTTGTTGAGGGCGAAGTTGCAGAGTCTCCACGGCATTGAAGCCGTCGGAGAGAAGTGGATTGTGTTGTTGACTTCCAGCTCTACCTCCTTGAAATAGAAATCGCTCTGTAAGACAGCTTGCTCGAGCAGCTGGTCGAAAGATAAAAGCTCGGCCCACTCGAATGACTGGTTCAAAAAGTTGTTGATTGACTCGATCTGCTTCTGCTTCAGAGCTGTGGCGGAAGTGAAGGCTCTGCCCTGCCTCATGAACTCTGATATTGGGCACACGATGTGGTGGAGCTGTATTCTGACAAACTCTATAAGCTGCGGAGAAGGAGCGAAAAGTTTTTCGTCGATTTTTCCATTGAAAGCTTCTTCTTTCATTCCTTTTTCTTTCATTGACCATTTCTCAGAGGCTTCGTAGTGTGTGCCGATTGAGCGGAGTGATTCCAATATAACTGTAAGTTTATCTTTGTCGCGCGTCATTTTGATATAACATTTGGCGAGTGTGTATTTAATAAATTCTTGCCATGCCGTGGAAATAGATAAGTTGATTGACTCGAATATGAATGGTGTGTTCGAACGAAGTAAATCGTGTAAATCTCTGCATTGAGATAAAAGTTGAAGAAGAGCGCTGAGATCATCCTCTTTGTAGCCATAACGCATTGATCTTTCATATGGCTGCAAATTTTCTGGTTCTTTAGGAGGATTTGCTAATTTCTCGCAATATTGCTGCCGAAGAAGGCTTCTTGTATATGTTAAAAGTCTGATAGCTCTAACTACAGCATCAAGAAGTTCTTTGTTAACTGAAGATGATTTTCTAGTAAGAAAACTTGAAATTTTCATCGAAATTTCTTCGAATTCTTTCCTGAGGCTTGGTAGTACGTTGCATGGAATTGTTGTCTTTGGTTCAAACGGACCTCCTTGGAACATCGACAATTTCTGAATTTTTTCGAATGATCCAAGAGAAAGTTCATGATAGAGCGGAACATAAGGAATCGACTCAACCAGTTCCTTAATTCCTGAAGGAGCACCGACTATTAGCGTAAATGGTTCAGGGAATGAATATACGAAGAAAATTAAAGTTGTAAAGTAAGCATAGATAAGATTTGATTGACAATAGCTTCTCTCTTTGAGCATTTTGCTGAGGGCCGTCCACACGACGTTCGCAACCTTTGGCATGTCTGAGAGCGAAGATAATTCTTTTTGCATCGCTCTTCCGAAGTTATCATGCATTGCAAGCCATTCTATTGCAGCTTTTATGCGATTATTTAACATAGCTGTGGATTTTTTATTTAAATATTTCTGTAGATTGTTCAAATCCAATTTTATTGACGTCTTTTTCTTAAGAATTTCATCAATTGCTATGGATTTATAGAAAATATTGCATACTTGAGAGAGAACTACATCAGAATATACGCCATTTGGATCACAAATTTGCCTGAAAAATTTAGAAAGTAAATTCGTAACCTTTACGCAAGTTTCCATTGCACTTTCGACGATTTCTAACGCGTTTTCGATTATATTGTGAACATTTTGAGATATTGCTTCCTCGTTTTGCTGAACATTTTGAAGTCTTTTCTCCAAAATCCACGACATATGCCTACGCTTGTATATTCTTGACAATACATTGTCGAGCAAGTTATTAATGTTGGATGCTTCCGAGACAACAGCGAGTTCGGAACTTGCTGATAAATGTGAAAGTGTCTGATAAAGTGAATGATCAGCCGTAGTCTCGTCTTCAATATGAATGAATATCGAATACGGGGCTGATAATGGTGATGTAGATTCAATGGCCAAAGAGTCCAAAGTTTCAAACATCAGGTAAAACTATTTATTTTGTCACTTTTTTGGTAATTTCTAACTTTAAAATTCTTTATTTATATACGATTTGCATCAAGAGATAGAAATTTCAAAAAACTGACATGTCACGTTTTTGTAAATAACAAGCAAAATAAGGCTATAAATATCTTATACATATATATATGATTTCAATTTTTCGAATACGATGAAATTATTATGTTTTTTTATATGATCCGCATCCTTTCCACAGCATTGATCGCTTATATATATAGATGGCGATAATGTGTATCTCGATCGAAAAAGCTTTATCCAAAATTAAATAAAATTGAGAAGTGTTTCAACTCGCTTTCTGGCTTTGTGATAGGATTTGAGATCTCAAAGTTCTAAAGTATCATTTTTATGTCCATC